>CM071842.1:47101601-47180571 GCA_036507285.1 Trichosanthes cucumerina
TTAAAAAATACTTAACATTAAATTCTAAGTTATAACTTTAATTATAATTAAATTTTTATTTTCCAAAATTCATAACAATGAAGCGTGAAATTTTTGACTCTAATTAAATCGTTCTTTCAAACCTGTACTTAAAGTTAACCAAACTTGAAATTCTCAAGCGTTACAATCTTCCCTTCTTACGAATTTTCGTCTATCTAATCTTATAAAAGCTCAGGATATCTAGCATGCATTTCTTCCTCTCATCGAAATAAGTGTCCTCTTAGCCTTCTTATTCTAATTTGGTTCTAAAGTAAAATTTTCTTTAAGCCTCACTAAGTAGACAAACTTACAAACTTTAACAATTTCAATAGCTAGACCGGGCATAAGACCACAGTTCTAACTCTAGCCAGGCCTGTCTCACCAAACTAATAAAGAAATGCATAAAACCCGAATCAAAATACTAAGGCAACGTATCTAAGTGTTGGATGTGTACTTGTAGTCACTGAATCGAAGTTACTGGCATTTCAACCTTTGTTGGCAAAAGCTCCTCTTTGTTGGGTCATATGCTCGAAAGATCCAATATATAGTCTCACACAAGGTTGACATGTTATATATGTCATATGCAAATATTAACGCAAAGTATGTAATACATACCATAGAGTTTATAAATGACATAGACTATAGAATATTTAAAGCCCATGTGAGGTATTCATTAGTTTATCCAATTGTTTAATTTGTGGGAGAGAATGCAAAAGATAGTTAGGATTTTGTTTTTGATATATCTATATTCAAAAGATACAATCCTAAAAGGCCTATTTATAGTAATAAAAAAGTAAATCAAATCTAAACCAAATAAAATATATCTAATTCAAATTGTGAATCTAAACTAAATCTTAATCTATTATAAATAACATAATCTAACATCACCTCTCAAACTCATGATACACATCGTGTTGCTTGATGAAGCGATGCCAATGTAAATTCCAATAGCTAAAAACCCATAATCTAACACGCCTTTCAAACTCACAATGTCGCTCCACCAAACATTGAGAGCAACATAGTGAGTTTGTCAAATAGAAATTAAAAAACGAGACGTCGTGTGAGCCTTGGTGAACAAATCAACAATTTGCATTGATGAAGGAATAAAAGATAAGGTTTGAGTACCATGTTGGTTGTGATGTCGAATAATATGGAAATCAATTTCATTATGTTTGGTTCTTTCATGGAAGACTGAATTTTGCGTTATCTGAATGGCACTTTTATTGTCACAATATAATGGTATAGATTCCAAAAGGGAAACACCCATATCTTTGTTGCGCTTTATTATAAAACTATCATATTTTTTTGTAGGTTGTTATCTTTGTCAAATTCAACCTTTTATCGAAGATCATAATTTTTGTAGTGACTATTAATGTACTTTCATGTTATTTAATATTATATTTTTTGAACAAACCATAGAATTTTATTTAATATTATATTACTTGACCCTTTTCTATTCTAAAAAAAATAAAAATACTTGTCCCTTTTCTCTATTGGTTTTATTTTATGAAAAAAATTAGTACAAACCAAATGCTGTATCAAAGAAAATGAACATAATTTCATGATTTTATTAGGAATATGCCCCAATTGGGAAGATATAGAAAATTTATGATCTATTAATCTTGAAACGATTTGAAAAACAAACATATTAAAAAAATATGATAGTTTTAAATAAAGTGCAACTCTCTTGATGAAAGTTTTTAGAGATTCTCATAAATGACAATACATAGTTGTAAAAAACAAGGGTTAATTACAAGTTTTAGTTCTTAAATTTTTAAAAGTGCCAATATTTTTTACCAATCAATTTTGTATTTCACAGTTTCCTAAGCTTTAAAAATATCTAGTAGGTCCTTGATTCTATAATAGGGCTTTAACATATTTAATTTTCTTAGAAAAAAAATTAATTGATTTATTAGTTTACCCTATAGAACACCCTAAATTCTCATTTTTCGTATCTGATAGGTTTGCAAATTTTAAAAAACGTTGAAGGTAAGAACTTATTAGACATAGAAATAGAACATCAGATACCTATTAGATAAAAAAATTGAAAGTCTAAGGAATTACTATACGTTTTTTTTTTTTTTAATTTCGGGACTAAATTTATACAAAAATAAAAGTCAGAAATCTATTAGGTACTTCTTAAAATTCAAACACCAAATACACACAAATCTTAAAGTTTAGAAATTAAATTTGTAATTTAATTAGAAAATCAAAAGAAAAGACATTTACGGTTGTTATCTTATGTAATTATCCTATACCACGTAGTTATGGGGTAATTGCAATAATCTTTTTTCCCTTTTTTTACTGTAGATTCACCTCAGGGAAATTCTTTATTTTTTCACCGCAAGAGACCAAGTTCATACTATTGGCAACGTCAAGGAGCATATGATAATTCCCATTCTAAATCTCACAACTTTGAAGAAAAGAAACTTGGTATCTTACCTAATTCAAGAACACCACCGGAGAATAAGATTATTCCCATAAATATAACACTCTTTGAATTGCAATGATCCTTTATATAATATCCCAACAAAAATATTTAAAAGATACAAATTAAACAAGTACATGTGTACATACTATTCATGTACTTTAACAAAAAAACCTTCATGCATCTATTCATTCATGGTATCTAGAAATTATAAACTCATGTATGTGTATCATGAATCTAGCTTATTGTTTATATCAATATCGATATTTATGTAAATACTGATTGATTTATAATATGAAAATTGAACATTTCGATCTATGGATTCATTATTTTTTTTATATTTATTTAGGTGGCCACGTATAGCAAATATCGTACTTGCGGGTGTTAGTATTGAACAAACAGAGACCTTTTTCACCAACGATCCATAAACAATTTGTGCAAAACGATCTGTCTCTTTGATCCTTGTAAATCTCGAAGTAATGAAACGAGCCAGGCCACTGGAAGCTGCAATAGAACAACGTTGTACCAAAGAAGTTTGGTTGAAAACGGAATTGATAGCTGATAAAAGGCGGCAACTGGTGAATTCCCAAATCGTCATTGCCGGATTTGCAATGAAGAGTGAGTGGATTGTGACTTTCTAGAACATTTGTTATATTGACCGTAACCAATCATTCAGTGGTACTTAGGCCAACAAAAAATAACGAGATTAATAGAGACAAGACAAGTGGTGAAAATGAACGCTCCATTTTTTTAAATTAGAGAAAGAGCAAGAGAGACAAGTATACAAACATATGCACTAGTGTGTTTCACTTTTATATTTGCAATCAAGGAGTAGAAATGTAGAAGTTTAGATTTAGAAACGGATAAAAGAAATATGGAAGTTTTTGTTTTGGAAAGAGAAAAAGAAAGGAGGTTTCATTAGTATTAACCAAAGTTTCATTTTGCATTGTTACGGTTAAACAATAAGTTTGAAAAACTGAAAAAAATATTTCTAAAAAATGAGGGTAATTATATTATCATCAGTTTTCTCTTTTGACAAACGTCTTTTTTTTAAAAAAACATATATTTAAATAAAAAATGGCAAACGTGTGATTATCTTATCCATATTCTAAGAAGAGTATATGTTTGCACAATTTCCACTACGATTAATATAAGTAATATACCTGTCAAAAACAAAAAAAAATCGAGGAAATATATCTACAAACTTTAGTTGACGTTTTTTGACCGTCATTGAAAGCGGTGTCAATAAATCTTAGCGTCAACTTTAAGTTGATAGTTGACGGTCGTTAAACATCAACAATTATGTTTTTATTGACGAATTTTAACTGTCAATAATATAAATGTTGACACCTATTAGCCATCAACTATGACGTAAATCTGTCAACAAAAACCTCTTTATTGACACTTATGTACTATCAACATAGGGTATAGTTGATGGTTTTTAGCCGTCAATATTTAGGTGAAAACGTCAGCAAAAACCTTTTTATTGACACTTATGTGCCGTCAACAAAGGGTATAGTTGATGGTTTTTAACTGTCAATATATAGATCAAAGCGTTAACACTAACCACTTTATTGACATTTGTGAACCGTCAACATCAGATATAGTTGATATTTTTTAACCGTCAACATTTTTAGCCAACCGTCAATAATACCCCTTTTATTGACACTTATTAACTGTCAATATAAATATATCTTGACGTATTTTAGCTGTCATCTATAACTATACTTGACGTTTTGCATTGTTGACAATGACATATATGTTGACAGTTTTGAACCGTCAATACTCCTGGTTTTAATGTCGTTTTTTAGCTGTCAACTAAAACTATGTATAAAAAATAAAAAAAAAATGATATTATTCACCCATCCTCTACCACCTGCATATGTATGAACATGTGACGCCCAGTAAATTCAAGCAAGTTTTTGGTCCTTTTCAGAGTTAATTTTGGACTTGTTTTAGTTTTAAATGTGTTGGGCCAAGAAAATTAACTTTTGGATCTTGCAGGAGCCCAAATATTTCTAAATCTCGCTTTAAATTGGGGGTAGACACCCTTGAGCTTCTTATCGAGCGTTTTGAGAGAAAAGAATCAAGGTAATCTCTCTTTTCCTTAAGTCTAGGGTTTTTTTTTTTTTTTTTAAAAAAAAGGGGCTGCGTCTGGGAAGGGACTCACGCGCGCCTCCCCTCCCCTCTGCGTCGGCTCCTTCTTGCGCAAGGGAGGGCGCCGCCCCGTGGTTCACATCACGCCGCCGGCCGGAGTGCCGGCGGCTTCTTCTTCGTCTGCTCCGTCTTCCCTTCCCCTCGTCCGCCGCCTTCTCTCTTTCTCCTCTCGATCTCCACTTCCGCCTCCCCCTCTCCGACCCGTTCTCTCCCTTCGAACCATCACTCTCTCCGATCTGCTCTCCCCCTTTCGATTCATCGTCGTCCGCCAGCCGAGAACCGCGAGGTTCGCCAGTCGCCAGCCACGCCCCTCGCCGTCGTCGCCTTTCCGCCGCCCCCCTCTCGATCCGTCGTCTCCTACTCTCCCTCCCGACCCGCCGTCTCCCCCTCTCACCTCTCGATCTCCGCCTCTCTCTCTACTCCGTGCGGTTTCTCCCTCCCTCTCCCCCTCAGATCCGACCTCCGCTTCAGTTCTGTCCCCCTCTCTCTCGGATCCGATTTGCCTTGCCTAACTCTCCTTTCCTTTTGATTTGTTTCTCACTCTGTTTTGTGTTGGATTTGTGGACAGGAGCGGATCCATTGACGAAGAAGTAAGGTCTTCGGAAGGAATCTCGAGGTTGAGGACGAGCAGAGGACGGTTTCAGCTTGTAACTGTGGGTAAGCCTCGATCTTGAATCAGTTGGTTTGTGTTTGAAGTTTAGGAGTGATGGTTTGACTGTGAGTTCATGTTAGTTGCTGTGATTTCATGTTGGTTTATCAAAAGATGCTCCTATTAACTTGGTTAGGTTCAGTTTCGTATTTCATCTCAAGGGTAGGGCCACGAGTTTGGTTCCCATCTGAATTTGTGCGTTATTTGTGACGTTCTATAGGTGTTTGGGGTTGTTAGCTGGAGTAAGGACCATCCTTTTGCGTACTTTATTCGAGGTAAGTAGTTGTTTGGTTTATCATCAAACTCATAAGCGAATGAGTTTGAATATAGGGTGGTTGTGGTTGGCTTTATAATTGTTGTTTGAGTGCTAGATTGTTACTTGGTGCATGAGACTCTAGATATCCTTTTCTGGCTGTGTTTACCTTGTATCGTTTATAAGTTTTGTGGTTGGATCTCTTGCGTGCCCTGAACGTGTTGCTTAATGTCGTGATTGTGTTGCTTGTGTTGGCTGCTAAGTGAGACTCGAGCTCGTGTGGTAATGTGCACTGTGTTTTTGATCCCTAGAACTGAGCGAGTTGGTGATGCTCTAGGGCATGGGTGACTAGTTAGCTCCGTGGTTGGGGCAAAAGGTTGATTAGGCGGGATGTGTGGTTGATCAAGCTTAGATCGTTGGTTAGGGACTCGGTATCAAGACGACCTTGGAGCAGTTTAGGGGAAACCTAGGAGAAACGTTAGAGCTTAACCTCCTAGGCTAGCGTTACCAAACCCACCGAGTGACCCCGAGCGAGACAAAACCTTTAGCCGGCATCTCATCTCTGTGTGGGCATTAGGGTCGAGTGCGCCTTATGCGAGCCGTTGTGTGGGCATTAGGGTCGAGTGCACCCTTTTGCGAGCTTGTGGGCTTTAGGGTCGAGTGCACCCTTTTCGTGAGCTGTGTGGACATGGGGTCGAGCACCCTATGTGATCTCTGTGTGAGCCGCCCTTGTGCGATCTGTGTGGGCTTTAGAGTCGAGGCTCTATTGCGTTCTGTGTGGGCGTTAGAGTGATTACTCTTTCGCATTGGGGCGCGTCCCCATCTATGGACGCCTAGGTTTCTGGATCGTCGGTGAGTCTCGGGGTGAGGTAGACACGTGAGCGCCTAGTCTTGAGTCCCTAAGATACCTTGGTTACAAATCTGTTTTACCTCTGTGTGTGCACATGTGAATGTTAGTAGCTTGGACGTGAGTGGACTACTTACTGAGTATTCTCATACTCACCCGTCTACTTTATTGTCTTTGGTTGCGGTGTGGGGCAACAAAGGAGTCGGAGAAGCGACGGTGGCGACATGACGGGCTATGAGACCTCTCTTGTTTTAAAGAGACTTTTATCTTAGAACTTAGGAAGCTTTTTGTATTAAGTTGAACTTTGATTCCTTTTAGTTATTCGTTGGTTTCAAACTCGTGTGGGTGTTGAGCATGATATTTATTCTTTTAGTTTTCGTGTTCAAAGATGCTCGTTTATATTTCTGCTCAAGTGCTTCCGCTGCCCCCTGTTGTGTGTTCTTCTGCTGCCCTACTGCTTTTTTTTGTTGTAGTTTGGGAGGAGGTCGGGCGTTGAGAAAGGCATTTAGAAGTGTTTCATGCTTAAACAGGTTAAGGAAATTTTTGGTTTCGTCCAGATAGTGCCGTTATGCTGCCGAAATTTCGGCGCAGAGGGTGCTATCTAGTGACGTCCCTAGTTGGAATTGTGTCGAAAACTAGGGGCGTTACAGTTGGTATCAGAGCGAAAGTTTTAGGTCTTGTATACTTGCCTACATCGTAGGTACTGGTCCTCATAGCCTCTCGCAGAATGTCGCCTCGTCACCTCCAGGTTTGCTTGTTTTTATTTTTGTAAACTAAGTCGGGTTAGTAAGTTGTTTGCCTCTAGATGCTTGAATTCGTGCTTGCTTAAGACCTTTGTGCTGTGTTTTAAGGTTTGTTGTGGTTAACTTAGAGTATGGCACGTGGACGTGGACGTGGTAGAGCTGTGGCTAGTGGGCGTGGTCGTGGAGGCCGAAGAGGCCGAGGTCGTGAAGCCCGTGGCCAGGGCCCGGTGGTGGACCCACCAGTGGATGAGCACTCCGAGCATCAGGAGGAGCTTAATCAGGACGCCCCAGCTGTCGGGGAGCCGTCGGAGCATGTTGATGAAAACCCTCAGGAGCAAGGGAACGACCAGGCCCCATAGCCAGCTCCCGCGACTATGGCAGGACTCCAAGAGATCCTGCAAGCAACTTTGGCTAGTCAGACGGCGCTGCTTAATCGAGTGACCCAAGTTCTGGGGGTGATGGCTAATCAAAATCAGGGAGCGCAGAACTGTAACTGTGCAAACTCCACTCGAACGAAAGAGAGATCGCCTGCACACGTGGAGCCACTACGGAGGAGGCTAGATACCTTCGGGACTTCAGGAAATACGAGCCACCTCTCTTCGATGGGCAAGGTGTTGACCATGTGGTCGCGCAGGCGTGGTTCGGGATGGTGGAAGACATATTTGAGCGCATGTGCTACCCCGATCGACAGAGAGTCCAGTGCGCAGTTTACACACTCAGAGGACGAGCCTATGTATGGTGGAAGACTGCCTCGCGGTCCATTGACGTAAGTGAAGGGCCTATAACTCCGGCGCGCGATTCGTGAAGCATTCTATGAGAAGTACTACCCACCGCAATGAGAATCGAGAAGCGGTGAGTTTCGCGACTGAAGCGGGGCCGAAATCGATCGGTCGAAGAGTATGAACACGAGTTCACAATGTTGTCCCGCTTCTTTGCGAGAATTGGTGGAAATGCAGACAAGAAGAAGATTGAAACGGTTCCTCACGGGTGCGAGGAGGGTTACGTGGTCTGTAGGCGCCCATGGCCCAAAGACCTATGCCGCGCGTGGTTCGAGTGGCCACCTTGATCGATGAAGATTCAAACAACGGGGTATAGTGTTGGCGGGCGTCGGGCGGGGGCGGACTCGGTCAGTCGAGAAGAGAGACACGATCAGGCCTTCCCTAGGCCAAACCGACTGGAGTGCGAGGGGCAACAAGTGGGCCCAAGGAGCGAAGTGTGCGTGCAGCCCTAACGTGGTGGGTAGCATAACAGAGGAGCTTGCCCAGCTGAGCCCACCAAAGTTTGTTTCCATTGTGGTAAGGTGGGTCATATGGCGTCAATGTGCGTGCGAGCGAGAAGAAAAGATCGACCAAAGTGTGTGATACGTATGTCGGAAGAAGGCCATGTGGCCTCGCAGTGCGTCTGCCGATATAATAGAAATGCTGGAAACCAGGAAAGTCGCCAGAGAGGAGGAGCGTATGCTAATGTTGGCCGAGCCGCAGAGGGTCTGGTAAAGTCGTCACAGTACCTTACCTATTCTCGGTCATTTAGCTTTTGTACTTTTGATTCCGTCACGCGCGCTCCTTTATTTCTCAAGATCTGTTTGTGGGACAAGCCCACTAGAAGTAGAGCCCTTAGGTTTTAGCCTATCACCATCGCGACCCAGTAGGGGCAGAGTTAGTGACACGAGAAAAGGTGAAGACCGGTCAGGTCTTGGTGGAAGGTCGCTCGTTGGAAGTGACCTTGATTGTCCTTGAGATGAGTGACTTTGATGTAATCCTGGGCATGGATTGGTTAGCAGCAAATCATGCCAACATCGATTGTCATCGCAGGGAGGTTGTGTTCAAGCCTCCGTCAGAACCGAGTTTCAAATTTAAAGGGAGCGAGTCAAAAACGGTTCCCAAGGTGATCTCAGCACTTAAGGCGAGTAAGTTGGTTGGTCAAGGGGCTTGGGCCTTCTTAGCAAGTGTGACGGACTTGAGAAGTGAGAAAGGAGACGTGTCGTCGCGTGCGATGTCGTCGAGAGTTCACCGATGTATTCCCGAGGATTTTCGGGTTTTGCTCCGATCGTGGAGGTGGATTTCGATGATCGAGTTGGAGCCGTGCATCGCACCATTATCGAAAGCTCGTACAAAATGGCCCCAAAGAGTTAAAGGAGCTTAAGACGCAATTGCGGGAGTTGTTAGACACAGGGCTTCATGCCTAGTGTCTCTCCTTGGGGTGCGCCGGTACTTTTTGTGAAAAAGAAGGATGGGTCGATGCGCCTTTGCATTGACTACCGGGAGTTAAATAAAGTGACAGTAAAGAACAAGTACCCGCTCCCCAGAATTGACGATCTGTTTGACCAGTTACAGGGAGCCACTGTATTCTCTAAGATAGATTTGCGTTCGGGTTATCATCAGCTGCGAATAAGGGAAGAAGATATCCCAAAGACAACCTTCAGATCCAGGTATGGACATTACGAGTTTACCGTGATGTCGTTCGGTTTGACAAATGCCCCGGTTGTGTTCATGGGCCTGATGAATCGGGTGTTCAAGGAGTTTCTGGACACCTTTGTAATTGTGTTCATAGACGACATCCTAGTTTACTCAAAGTCGAGCGAAGAGCACGAGAGCCACCTGAGGAAAGTCTTGACCGCTTTAAGAGAGAATCAGTTGTACGCCAAGTTCTCCAAATGCGAGTTCTGGTTGTCGCAGGTGTCCTTCTTAGGGCATGTAGTATCTAAGGAAGGTGTCTCTGTAGATCCGTCAAAGGTGGAAGCGATTTGATTGGCCTCGACCCAAGATCACTTTGAAGTTCGTAGTTTCTTGGGTTTGGTAGCTACTACCGCTGCGTTTTGTGAAAGACTTTTCCAAGATTGCCACACCCTTACTCGCCAACACGGAAGGGGAATGCCTTCGTGTGGAGTGAGGCGTGCGAGCAAGCTTTGGATTTGAAGCGAGGTTGATTTCACTCCGGTGCTCACACGAAGCGCGGATGGATCGTGAAACTTTGTGGTCTATAGTGATGCTTCCAAGAAGGGCTTGGGCTGTGTTTTGATGCAGAACGGGAGAGTAATTGCTTATGCCTCTTGACAGTTGAAAGACTATGAGAAAAACTACCCGACCCACGACTTAGAGTTAGCGGCGGTGGTTTTGCCTTGAAAACTGGAGACACTATTTGTATGGCGAGAAAATCCAGGATGTATACTGAGACCACAAGAGCTTGAAATACTTGTTTACGTAGAAAGAGTTGAACATGAGACAACGTAGGTGGTTGGAGCTGGTGAAGGATTACGAGATTGAGATCTTGTATCACCCGGGTAAGGCAAATGTGGTTGCTGATGCCCTTAGTAGAAAAGTAGCTCACACGTCGGCCTTAGTTACGAAGGAGTTGCATTTGCGAGTCGATATGGAGCGTGTCGGTATTGCCGTGATGGTAGGGCAGGTCATGGCTCAGTTTAACCAGTTGTCAGTGCAACCGACTCTGAGACAACGAGTTCTAGTTTCCAAACAGGGGAACCCCGATCTTGTGGATTGGTGGGAACAAAGCCGTGTCGGGCAAGAGAGTGAGTTCTCGGTGTCATCGGATGGGGCTTCTTTGCTCAGGGGACGGTTATGCGTTCCAGGTGTAAGTGGCCTCAATGAGGAAGTTCTAGCCGAGGCTCACAGTTCCCCTTTCTCAGTGCATCCCGGCAGTACTAAAATGTATTAGGACCTGAAACAGTTCTACTGGTGGAGCGGAATGAAGAAAGACGTAGCGGAGTTTGTTAGCAGATGTTTAGTCTGCCAACAAGTTAAAGCCCCGAGGCAAAAGCCGGCAGGGCTACTGCAACCCTTAGAAGTACCTCAGTGGAAATGGGAAGAAGTTTCGATGGATTTCATTTCAGGTCTACCCCGAACCGTTAGAGGATTCACGCTGGTCTGGGTCATCGTTGACAGGCTGACAAAGTCGGCACATTTCCTTCTTGGAAAACTGACTTATACGGTGGAGAAGTGGGCGAAGCTGTTCATAGAGGAAATTGTCAGGTTACATGGAGTCCCGGTGAAGATTGTCTCGGATAGGGAACCTCGTTTCACATCCAACTTCTGGATGGGTTTTCAGAAGGCTTTAGGAGCGGAATGTAGTTTCAGTACAACATTCCACCCGCATGCATGCAGTCGGCCGATCGAGAGGTTGAACCGATCTTGGAAGATATGCTCCGAGCTTGTGCCCTTGATTTCACAGGGAGTTGGGATACGCACCTCCACTTGATGGAGTTCGCCTATAACAACAGCTATCAGGCCACGATCGGGATGGCACCCTTTGAGGCCTTGTATGAGAAGAGGTGTAGGACCCCAGTTTATTGGGGAGAAGTTGGTGAGCGTAAGCTTTTGGGACCCGAGCTGGTCCAAGTTACTAATGACGCTGTGCAGAAGATTAGAGCGAGAATGTTAACGGCTCGAGCGACATGTAAGAGTTACGCCGATGTGAGCGCGAGGACTTGGAGTTTGCGGTTGGAGATGCAGAGTACGTTCTCGAAAGTTGCACCTATGAAAGGTGTGTTGAGATTTGGCAAGAAAGGCAAGTTGAGCCCTAGGTTCATCGGGCCATTCGAGATCTTGGAGCGTATTGGCCCAGTGGCGTATTGTTTAGCCTTGCCACCGTCGCTAGCAGCCGTACACGACGTGTTTCACGTGTCGATGCTGCGAGACTACGTGCCAGACGCATCCCACGTGATTGATTACAAGCCACTGCAGATCGATAAAGACTTAAGTTACGAAGAGAAGCCAGTGGAAATCTTAGCTCGAGAGAAGAAGGTGTTGAGGAACAGAGAAATCGACCTTGTTAAGGTCTTATGGCAAAATCAGCAGCTTAAAGCTACTTGGGAGCGCGAGGACGAGATGAGAACGAACTATCCGGAGCTGTTTGAGAACTAACCACTTTCGAGGACGAAAGTTCTTAAGGTGGGGAGGATGTGACGCCCGGTAAATTCAAGTAAGTTCTTAGTCCTTTTCAGAGTTAATTTTGGACTTGTTTTAGTTTTAAATGTGTTGGGCCAAGAAAATTAACTTTTGGATCTTGCACGAGCCCAAATATTTCTAAATCTCGCTTTAAATTTGGGGTAGACACCCTTGAGCTTCTTATCGAGCGTTTTGAGAGAAAAGAATCAAGGTAATCTCTCTTTTCCTTAAGTCTAGGGTTTTTTTTTTTTTTTTTAAAAAAAAGGGGCTGCGTCTGGGAAGGGACTCACGCGCGCCTCCCCTCCCCTCTGCGTCGGCTCCTTCTTGCGCAAGGGAGGGCGCCGCCCCGTGGTTGACATCACGCCGCCGCCGTGGCGTGCGTGCGCTTCTTCTTCGCCCGCTCTCTCCGTCTTCCCTTCCCCTCGCCCCGCCACCTTCTTTTTTCTCCTCTCGATCTCAACTTCCGCCTCCCCTCTCGAATTGTTCTCTCCTTCGAACCATCACTCTCTCCGATCTGCTCTCCCCCTTTCGATTCATCGTCCGCCAGCCGAGAACCGCGAGGTTCGCCAGTCGCCAGCCACGCCCCTCGCCGTCGTCGCCTTTCCGCCGCCCCCCTCTCGATCCGTCGTCTCCTACTCTCCCTCCCGACCCGCCGTCTCCCCCTCTCACCTCTCGATCTCCGCCTCTCTCTCTACTCAGTGCGGTTTCTCCTCCCTCTCCCCTCGAGATCCGACCTCCGCTTGATTCCTGTCCTCTCTCTCGGATCCGATTTGCCTTGCCTAACTCTCCTTTCCTTTTGATTTGTTTCTCACTCTGTTTTGTGTTGGATTTGTGGACAGGAGCGGATCCATTGACGAAGAAGTAAGGTCTTCGGAAGGAATCTCGAGGTTGAGGACGAGCAGAGGACTGTTTTCGACTATGTAACGTGTGGGGTAAGCCTCGATCTTGAATCGGTTGGTTTGTGTTTGAAGTTTAGGAGTGATGGTTTGACTTGTGAGTTCATGTTAGTTCTTTGTGATTTCATGTTGGTTTATCAAAAGATGCTCCTATTAACTTGGTTAGGTTCAGTTTCGTATTTCATCTCAAGGGTAGGGCCACGAGTTTGGTTCCCATCTGAATTTGTGCGTTATTTGTGACGTTCTATAGGTGTTTGGGGTTGTTAGCTGGAGTAAGGACCATCCTTTTGCGTACTTTATTCGAGGTAAGTAGTTGTTTGGTTTATCATCAAACTCATAAGCGAATGAGTTTGAATATAGGGTGGTTGTGGTTGGCTTTATAATTGTTGTTTGAGTGCTAGATTGTTACTTGGTGCATGAGACTCTAGATATCCTTTTCTGGCTGTGTTTACCTTGTATCGTTTATAAGTTTTGTGGTTGGATCTCTTGCGTGCCCTGAACGTGTTGCTTAATGTCGTGATTGTGTTGCTTGTGTTGGCTGCTAAGTGAGACTCGAGCTCGTGTGGTAATGTGCACTGTGTTTTTGATCCCTAGAACTGAGCAGAGTTGGTGATGCTCTAGGGCATGGGTGACTAGTTAGCTCCGTGGTTGGGGCAAAAGGTTGATTGGCGGGATGCGTGGTTGACTGTTTAGACTGTTGGTTAGGGACTCGGTTTCAAGACGACCTTGGAACGGTTTAGGGGAAACCTAGGAGAAACGTTAGAGCTTAACCTCCTAGGCTAGCGTTACCAAACCCACTGAGTGACCCCGAGCGAGACAAAACCTTTAGGCTGGCATCTCTGTGTGGGCATTAGGGTCGAATGCGCCCTTATGCGAGCTGTGTGGGCATTAGGGTCGAGTGCACCCTTTTGCGAGCCTGTGGGCTTTAGGTCGAGTGCACCCTTTTCGTGAGCTGTGTGGACATGGGGTCGAGCACCCTATGTGATCTCTGTGTGGGCCGCCCTTGTGCGATCTGTGTGGGCTTTAGAGTCGAGGCTCTATTGCGTTCTGTGTGGGCGTTAGAGTGATTACTCTTTCGCATTGGGGCGCGCCCCCGTCTATGGCCGCCTAGGTTTCTGGATCGTCGGTGAGTCTCGGGGTGAGGTAGACACGTGAGCGCCTAGTCTTGAGTCCCTAAGATACCTTGGTTACAAATCTGTTTTACCTCTGTGTGTGCACATGTGAATGTTAGTAGCTTGGGCGTGAGTGGACTACTTCTGCGAGTATTCTCATACTCACCCGTCTACTTTATTGTCTTTGGTTGCGGTGGAAGGGCAAAGCAAGGAGTCGAGAGCGACGGTGGCGACATGACGGGCTATGAGACCTCTCTCTTGTTTTAAAGAGACTTTTATCTTAGAACTTAGGAAGCTTTTTGTATTATGTTGAACTTTGATTCCTTTTAATTATTCGTTGGTTTCAACTCATGGGTGTTGAACATGACATTTATTCTTTTAGTTTTCGTGTTCAATGCTGCTCGTTTATATTTCTGTTCAAGTGCTTCCGTTGCCCCTGTTGTGTGTTCTGCTGGAGCCCGGCCTATTTTTGTTGTAGTTTGGGAGGAGGTCGGGCGTTGAGAAATGCATTTAGAAGTGTTTCATGCTTAAACAGGTTAAGGAAATTTTTGGTTTCGTCCCGATATATTATCGTTATGTCACAAATTTCATTGTGAGGGTGCTATCTAGTCACGTCCCTAGTTGGAATTGTGTCGAAAACTAGGGGCGTTAAAGAACAACTCTATCAATTCACATTTTTCTCATTAAAGTAGTTATTATCAACATTCAATTCACGTAAGACTAGGAAACAATATAATTGGAGATCCTCAACGATTTGTCAAACTATATAAGTACAAATTTTATCAGAATAAACCTTAATTGCAAATGAACAAAAACAAAGTTCAATTGACTAACTAAAAAGTTAAAATTATTACATATCCTCCAAGCAAACTGTTAAAAAACATAACACTAACTCTTGAAAATCACATAAATGAAGTATGATAAAAAAATGGTCATAAGTATCGATTTACAAATTCACATAACTCAACTCGTATCTCGTTCAACTCATCTTGGGTGTACTTATCTTTTCTCGTCAACTGAAAACAAATAAGTGTACATACATTAAAAAATTGATTAAATCAATAAACTTTAAAATACATAGAATAAGATCAAAAAATTACCACGTCCGTTATCACTTGACTTCTCTGTTTTACTATATCTCGAATAAACTTCATAGTATAGTACCCACACTCTGTACTCCCCGGTTGCTTAGCACACTATGTAAGTAGATTAAAATATATAATAAACATAACTCGAATAAATAAACAAAATGGTAGATTTGAAACGATTACCTGAACAGCTATCCAATTAAAATTTGGACTTCTAGCGTTTGCTTGAGCATAAAACATCCTAATAGCCCTATACAAGTACAAATACATAAAAATAAGTGAATAACATTTTCCATCAGAAATATATCAATGGTAGAAGTTTCATAATACTTACGTATTAACTATGTTTTTCACATAATCGCGAACCCCATGTCCTATGGAGTCAATCGACCAAATTGTAGATTTTCTCAACGAGATAACCACCAACAACTAATGGTGTCTAAATATAGAATTACCAACAAATAAGAGTTAGGAATGTATACAAAATACAAGTAAATTAATAAGTAAATGGTTTACGTACCCTGAATTACAAGGACAAATCAATAGTTTATTCTTGGTCTCTCGTAGCCTATTACATAGGAATCGACAACGTTGCTCTTCAGGTCCAGAGGCATATGAAATCAAAGATGGTTGAAGGAATGCATATTGTTCTAATATGATGGGTTCAGATTGACACAAGTACCTAACAATAAATAAAAATATTAAAATTTAAAATCATACAATGAAAATTAATAATATATGATACAATGTACCTATCTAAAATAAAAACACAATTCTAAACTCAACATTCAGATAACTCAATCAAACTTCAATTCACTAATCATTTTAACGATTCAATAACGCTCAACCACCAGAAATAATACAAAACATACACTCAACAACATCAAAACAAATATAACTCACATGTAACAATTGCTAAGCAGAACTCAAAACTAACAATCTAGTTAATATGTCTATCCTAAAATGGAGTTTACTCTTAATTAAGTCTCGAAAATTTCGGCAGCATAACAACATAATTATAACAATACCAAAATGTAACATGTACCTGTCTGAAACAAAAACACACTTCTAAACTCAACATCCAGATAACTCAATCAAACTCCAAGTCACTAATCATTTTAACGATTCAAGAGCATTCAACCACTAGAAATGAAACAAAACATACACTCAACAACTTCAAAACAAGTATAACTCACATGTCACAATTTTTAAGAATAACTCAAAACTAACAAGTGCGTTAACATATCTATCCTAAATTTCAGCAACATAAGAACATGATTACAACAATACCAAAATTTTACATGTACCTATTTTTAACAAAAACACACTTCTATACTCAACATCCAGATAACTCAATCAAACTTCAATTCACTTATCATTTTAACGATTCAAGAACACTCGACCACCATAAATGAAACAAAACATACACTCAACAACTTCAAAACAAGAATAATTCACATGCCACAATTTCTAAACATAACTCAAAACTAACAAACCAGTTAATATGTATATCCTAAAGTGGTAAATAACATGAATATCATAGTCTACATAATTAAATAATACTTACGCGATATAAGCTGATATAACCGAGATTGCAAGTTCCTCCATCATGCAGAATTGTTGCATGTTGTCTTTCATCAAATGAAAGTTGAATTGATATCCGAACACATGATCAAGTATTGGGATGTCTATATACTCAGAGTTCATGCCTTCAAGAATTTTGATCATGTATTTCACTGCAAATGGCATGTGCACTCGTGACACATCATTTCTACCTCTCTTCTCCCTTAATGACGCTAGCTCACGGTGAGGTTTCTTACGTTTCTATGTACACGATGTTATATATTAAAAATCATAGACATTAAGTTAAACAACAACGAGCATTTTCAAATAAATTTACCTTTTCTATTTTATCTACTATTACAAGATTCTTTGACCATGGAACGTGAGAACCTATCGCATTTGAAACTGTCCCAATACTCCCAACTATCGGTATAGGCAATGGAGCATTGAAGTCAGATACAAGAGTGATAAGTACTCTCACATCGTTCGATGTGAGAGGCACACCGTAAACAACTTCATGCGGACTTAACCTCTCATAAATCATTCCTGATGCCACAATATTGTTTATATTTCCAACAGCTAAATCGCAAGATTTTCCCTACAAAGTATATTAAAAATTATGACTTAGTATTTATATACACTTTCTTTAAATCCAATTAACGAAGATTTAGAATAAGAGTTACCTCATCAAGATTTTCAGTAGATGTCGAAGCAATGGGTGGTTGTAGTTGGCAACTACCCCTATCATCACCACACCGTTTTTCCTCATCTTTTCGACGCGTGTGTTTTGTCGTCATTTGACTGTATCGAGTCATCAGTTCTTTCTTTTCATTCTTTCAACTCGTTTCTTCGTCAGTCATGACGTTACTTTTCTGAGTCGAAGGTGTGGGTTTATGAAAGAAGAAAGAGGGTGTGATTAAACCTCCCACACCTCTTACACGTCCTGAGTGTTCAGGAGTGCCTAATGCCTCTGCCAGAATAACATCATGCGCATTCTCTGGATCTTTTGCTAGTTGGTCCTACACTTTAATAGAAATATAAATATATGTTTACTACTCTAGTGTCAATAAAGCATAAAAATATATGAACATTATTGCTTACAATTCTGACTGCAACATCTGCAATCTCTTCATTCAAGAATTTGCCATCCTTTCCTTGTCGAGCTTGTATCCCTAGCTTACCTCGATCTGCATCCAAATCTACCTGTCCTTTCTTATTCTACAAAATTATGTAGTAATCTAATTAATAAACGAGCAGACATAACATACTAATGTATAAATTCACAAATTAAAACTTACCAACTCTTCCAGAAAATTTGCGTATCCCTTCCGAGCAAGCCTATGATTTGTATTTATTTTTGGAACGTTTGTCCTTTTGCAAACTGCTTAATTTCTACATCACACATTTATAGCACAACACAAGGTTAATTAGTATATTCGTGTAAACATTTATAAACAAAAATCAAATCATTTTTCAATACTTACTTGAAATTCTTTAGATAGAACTTTACCAACGAATTCATCCCAATGAACTTGCTCGATGTGGTTATATGTCGGTGGTGGAGACTTCAAGCATTCTGGCATGTCTTGAAATGGAATAATATATTTAGTCCTCAAAATGCTCTTAAATTGTCAGAACGAAATTCAAGCTTTCATCAATATACCCTTCTTTGATTTACGATCTACTACGAAGGAATGCTGACAAAAACAATGTAATATATATAAGTATATTTTAATGAAACTAGTACCATATGATATTTAATGAGTAAGTGAAATAATAGACTACCTCAATGCAAGAAAAATCTTTTCTTTCAATTCTCTCGGTACTTCAGGCCACGAGTCATATGTAATTGGAATATGGTGTCGCACACACGTTCCAATATAGTTTATCATTTTCGTTGCATTCCTACCAATCCACTGTCCATGAGCATTGTATTCGATCACTCTTCGATCATCTTCATTTCTTATTCCTGCAAGATCGAGCATCGCAGTAGCGCCTCGAGTAGGTCGCACATTAGGAGGTTGCACCATATCATTATTCTCTGCCTCATCTACACTACCATGTGGCATGCGATCATCATCACTAGAGTATTGATCCGTTAGAGTATCCTGCTAAATACCTGCTAAGTACCTGCAGTACATTAGTTGAGTTAAATATAAATAATAAAAATATCAAATTGTATCAACATCTAAATTCAGCAGTGAAAAGTTATACCATATAATTTATGCTTCATTTTCATTTTCAATCAAAATGTCATCACAATCAGTGCGAACATATGTTGAACTATCATCATCTATTTCATCAGATTCATTAGTAGTAGAAACGTAGTTAGAGTTATTGTAGTTTAAAATTAAGTCCCCGAGCTCGTTTTCGTTAATATGATCTTCGTACTCTCTATTTGGAGGATGCAACACAATAGACCATCGGGAGTCACTTGGATCTTCTATATAGAAGACTTGTTTAGCTTGTGAAGTTAAAATGAAAGAATTAGATTTATATCCAATACGTTTAAGATCAACTAGTTTAAATCCAAGTTCATCTGTTTTAACACCTCCATTACTTTCAACCCAGTTACACTTGAACATTACAATCTTAAAATTATGGTAATTTAATTCTCATATCTCTTGAATCACGCCATAAAAAGACATGTTTGTGGTTACTGGATTTTTATCTTTTGCACTAGATATTTGCATCGTACTAGCTACTAAACATACTCCACTATTTTGAACATTCGAGTACCATCACGAAGCTCTGTATTGTAGCGAACACCATTCACTACGTAGCTTAAATAGGTTATCATGGTGGGTGAAGGACCATGTGATATCCACCTCAATGTGTTAGATATAGTATGGTTTGGTACTTCAAGATCAGTAGCAACCTATACACATAAATCACTATTCAGTATAAGTCACTAAAAACTAAAAAGAAAAAAGAAAAAATGAGCAGAATTATTAGAACCATACTTGATCACGTATCCAAGAAATGAATGTTTTATTGTGTTGATCTTGTAACCACTTCTGACTTCTTGATCTTGATGGATAGATGAGTTTCAAATAGTTCATATGCTTTCTATAATATACAAAGAATCATTGGTGTTAGTATATTAATAAGTTTATGGTTATATATTAATAAGTTTATGGATTAACTTTAAATTAGTATAAGAAGTGAACGTACTCTATAAAAGGTTGAACGTCATCTGTATTTTCTAAAACATATAAATGAGCCTGCTTGAGTTGTTCCTTATCAGGCTTCATATGAGAAGCTTTCGATGTCGGTCTCCAAAATTCATCATCCTGAGCTCGTTCACTAGCTTTTCCGAGTCCAATAGGTTTTACATCATGCAAAAATTTTGTACAAAACACTATAGCTTCCTCGACAATATAACCTTCAGCAATACAACCTTCAGGTCGATTCCTATTTCTCACATATCCTTTAAGAACTTTCATGTATCTTTCAAAAGGATACATCAATTGAAGATACACAGGACCACAAAGTCGCACTTCTTTAACCAAATGAACTCTTAAGTGCATCATTATCGTGAAGAACGATGGAGGGAAGTATTTTTCAAATAGACAAAGTACAACTACGATCTCCTGCTCCAACTCACCTAACTGTGAAACATCGATCAATTTATTGCATATTGCATTGAAAAACAAGCAGAATCGTGTGATAGCAATTCTCACATGCTTAGGTAGTGCAGATCGAATTGCAACTGATAGCAATTGTTGCATGAGCACGTGACAATCATGTGACTTCAAACCATTAACTTTTAGATTATCGAGTGATACGAGGTTCTTTATATTGGAAGAATATCGCACGTTTCTCATGTCTGGATAATGTGTAGCAGGCCGGTGGAATGAATGTCCTTCTTACTATAACTTTTGGGGCCAACTCGAGATGAATACCTAATCGTTATAAATCACGTCGAGTTTGTAATCCATCCTTTGTCTTACTGGGGATGTCGAGTAAAGTGCCTATTAAATTCATACAAACATTTTTCTCGATTTGCATTACATCTAAGCAATGTCGAACATGAAGCTTCTTCCAATATTCAAGTTCAAAAAATATCGATTTTTTCTTCCAACAAGAACGCAAGACACCTATTGGTTTCTTCTCTTTTGGCATATTTTCATTGGAACGTTCGTTGTTGGTTAATTTTTCAATAATTTCTTCTCCTGACAATGGTTGTGGAGCCTTTCCAAATTCTTTTTCATTATTAAATGCTTTCATCTGTCTTCTAAATGAATGAGCTAGTGGCAAAAAATTTCTGTGTCCAAGATAAGCCATCTTCTTTCTAAATTTTAAATGCATAGCTGATGTGTGTTCTCCACATATGGGACATGCACAATATCCTTTGACACTACAACCGGCTAAATTACCATATGCAGGAAAATCGTTTATTGTCCACAACAACATTGCTTTTAATGTGAATACTTCATCTCGATATGCATCATAACAGGGCATTTCATCATTCCAAAGAAATTTTAAATCATCTATTAAAGGAGCCAAATACACATCTATGTTGTACCCCGGTTGCTTTGGCCCATATATTATCATAGTTAACATAAAACATTTACGTCTCATACATAACTAAGGTAGAAGATTGTATGTTGTCAATATTACAGGCCAACAACTGTACTTGCTATTCATCTCACTATGAGGATTTATCCCATCAGTTGATAGGGCAAGACGAAGGTTTCTCTCTTCACTTCCAAAATCAGGCCACAAATGATCGATCAATTTCCAAGATGGAGTATCAGCAGGATGTCGTAACTTGCCATCAACTAATCTCTCATTACCATGCAAAGTTAAATCCTTTGAAATTAACGTGCTATTGAACATCCTTTGAAATCGTGAAATTGGGGGAAAGTACCATATAACTTTAGCAGGGACTCCCTCTTTCACTTCCAACGAATTCTTACGTTTCATCCATCTTTACTCGTTACAGTGAGGACAATTAGATGCATCAGTATATTCTTTCCTATATAAGCAACAGTCATTTGGACATGCATGAATTTTTTCATACGTCATTCCCAAAGTGACTAACGTCTTCTTTGCTTCATACGTAGATGTCGGTAATTCATTCTTTTCAGGTAATATATCTTTCAATAAGGTCAACAACTCTGTAAAGCTAGTATCACTCCACTCAAATTTGGCTTTCAGGTGATACAATCTAACTAATGTACCTAACTTAGTTAATCTACTACATCCTGGATATAGAGGTTTTTCAGCATCTGCAAGCAACTTCTTAAATTTTTTTGGATCTTCATCAAAATGTTGTTGTGCAGTTTCAACCATCTCCACAATGTTGTCATTCAGAGTTCTCTTCATATACTTGCTCATTAGTGGTGTAGTTTAAATTTGACTCTACATTGTTTCTAGAATATCTATCAAGGGTTTCTTCGTGCCAAATTCAATTATCATATCTTTGATCGATACCATACGCAACTAAGTGGTTCCTGACTACATTAGTGTTGAGAATCTTCAAATTTACACACTTAACACACGGACATCGTATAAAAGGTTTACCACTCGCATGCTCATGTGCAAACTGAATAAAAGTGTCTACACCTTCTTCATACTCTTTAGAGAATCTATCTTTCAACATCCATAATTTGTCCATTATGTTATAACCTAATTAAATGAAGTCAATAGATATTTTTCAATTAATGAAATCAATATCAGCCCTAAAAAAAGTAGAATAAACTACATATTTATCACAGATAATACAATGTACTCTTTTAATAGCATGAGGACTATTTCTACCTATTAAAAGTTAATTGTTAATCATTATCAAATACAATAACATTGATATCAACAACATTTGGGAAATGTTCTAATGCAAAGCATGTTAAACAACCAAACACAACTATCACATCAAAGCAAACTAATTCAGATCAAAAGCTATGAGCAAAGAAATAATTGGGTTAAATGGGATCAAATTAAAACCCCTGAAGTCCACAAGTACAAATTATTAGACCATTAAAAAAACCAGCTCAATATAGACACCATCAATATTAAACAATTATTTCTTTGCACGATCAATATCTCCATATATATTAAACAAAAATTCAGGAACATTAGAATATTCAACCTTTAGTTCAGTAGAATGCAACTTCAACCTTCTATGAGTTTAAGACCAAAACTTGCTTCTTTCAAATATGATAATCAACAACCCCACTTTAACTTTTTCCTAACTTACCCAAATGTAAATTAACAATCAATTAATTCTAATCCAAACTCAATTTATAAACTAATTAATTCCACTATGTTATATCCTAATTAAATTAACAATCAATCAATTTCAAATATGAGAATCAACAACCCCACCTTATTTTTCATGTTAACCATAAACAAAGCAGAAAAAGCAAAAAAAATTTCATCTATAACTCTATATTTTCGATTTGTTGGAGCAATGAAACTTGAAATTAGAGACACCAAAATAAATATTAAATTGACAGTGAGATGAAACTATCATCATACCTAAATAGAAGAATTTCATGCTTTCTATTATCCCTTACAACCACAACATCAGACAACTTTTTCAAGTATTCAAGCTCAGTTTCAGATAACTAAGCTGCAAATCCTTCCATGGCATTAGAATAATAGTAAAGCAAGCGAGAAAAAGAGTCTTCTTTAGCACGAGGATCCCTTGTCTTTTAAAGAAAGAGACTCACAAATTTGGTCGATGGGAGGGGTAGAAGGCTCAACTATAACGACCCTAAAACTTAGGAAGAACGTAATTATGGAGGTTACTAAGCTACGTCGTCTGCGCTGAAATTTCGACAGCATAACGACGTAACTAGGAGATAACCAAAATTTCTCTAAGACCTGTAAATCCAAACAAACACTCCTTAAGGTACAATAAATGCCCAACCTCCAACAGACTTCAACAAACATTAGGTTGGGCTTCAAAAAAATAGAAACTCAACATGTTTTACACTTACAAACAGGCAGACAACCGAGTTCGACGAAAGTAAAACCTATCAAGCTAAGAGACATCTACAGAAAGCTACAAAGAAAGACTATAGGTTCTGAAACTAACACCTAAACAATCAATACAGAAATAAGAACCACGCCTAGGTTTCAATGATTGCTTAAAGCTTCATAAGAAGTAATTGTGTAGTTTAAAAGGATTTCAATTCAAAAAGTTATATGAATTAACATTGGTCTCTCCTTTTTCTCTCTCCTATCTTCTTGCTAGTTTCACTTTTGGGAATGATGCATATGCAACTAACATGAATGTAGAAATTATTATATCCTAGAAATGATATGTTTTACATGTTTCAAATCATTAAGTACGCAAAAAATTTGCAAGTTACACTACCTCGTGCACTCATTACAAGCACTAGAATCATATTCTAAAAGCACATTCCTACAAGAAAATTTTAATTCATATATCTGACCATGGGCAAGAACTTGACAGGTAGTTAGTTATGGCTTCATAACTTAACATTTTAATCAAGTCAATCATATCTTATTAGTAGTAGGTGAAAGTTAGAGAATTGTTTCAGCCAATACCAAAAAACAAAGAGATGCTTGTTTACAAATTTAGAGCAATTGGTAATGCTCTTCCTAAAATAATTGGTTACAACACCAATGGATATCCATTTACGAAATTTAATCAGAAAGAGATGTCAATCTACGAAATATTATGGTAATAATAATACTAAATATAACTTCACATAACCTATTTAAGGATATTGATGAGCAGCTGGAAATATAAAATCACATAACCTACCCAAAATTGATATTAATGAGCAGCTGGACATATAAAATCACATAACCTACCGAAAATTGATCTCGAAGTTGAGGGAGAGAGACCGTGGCTGAGAAATTTGAGAGAGAGCGTGGTTGATCAGAAAGCCGAGAGACCCCTGTGAGTGAGAAATAACCCGAGAGACCCCTGTCGAAACAACCCGCGCGCCAAGAAAAATAGGTAAAAAAAATAAGGTTCAAATATTAGTATTTGAACATAGAGTCAATACTCCATTAAAAAACATGAAACAATACAACAGTAATAAACAATACAAGATCAAAACCCTTAAACTTGAGATTCTTGTGTGTGATCCCTACTGTTTGTAGTAGAAAAGAAAGAGTTGAGTTAAAATGTTGGTTCCTAAAGAAAGTTTTGTAAACTTGAGATTCTTGTGGGTTATTGAAAGAGTTGATTTAGTCCTAAGAGGTGAGAGCAATCAAAAGGTCACTGAGTAGTTATGTGTCCCTAGTAAACTTCGAAAGATGAGCATAATGCATTTTGTTAAGGAAAAACGAATATGTGATCTCTGGTGTTTGAGGATGGAAAGGAAATGTCTAAGTTAAGAACGTTAAGGGTTAAGGGAAGGTTTGTCAAGATGAAACACTTACTTGCACGTTATTAAAAGGGTCATTTTGGACAAAGTTGGGAAAAAGTAAACCTTACGAGGTGAAAGTTGTCCAAGGATCATTAAGTAACTAAGTTACTTAAGTAAAACCTTGATAGATGATCATGGTTCCTTGAAAAGTTCAGAGTCTGGGTGCGCTAAGTAAAGTATTCGTGTTCAAAGTTTGAATGTTATGGTTTCATGACAAAAGAGATGTAGTAGATGTTATTTTAAAGTACCCAACCCAAGTGGTGTTTAGAGAATTTCATCACATCCAAGTGACACTTGGACGAGATAATAAGAGTTGAAAAGTAAAGAGAAAATGAATTTTTAAAAGATTGAGGTTTGTTTTCAGAGGGTCACTTGACGACCAAGGATATGGAAGAGCTTGAGACATAGTGGTTATGCTACCATGAAGTACTTGACCTTTAAAGCAGTAAAGAAGAGTCCTTTCGCTTCAAAGAGAATACATGAACCTAGTATTTCAAAAGTTGAAAGATAAAGAGCGTGAGAGTTACCAGGTTTGAAGTTGTCTTCAAAAGAATTACTTGATATAGAAATTTAGGCCTTTTGAATGACTCTTTTAAAGAGGTAATGTGAATGACTACTATGTCATGTCAGAGGAATAGAAAAGTTGAAGTTAGGATATAAGTGACTTTATGAAGAACTCCCTTTAAAAGGGGTCATTTTATTTGTTACATGATAAAAGAAACTAGAATAGTCGGAACTAAATGCTTGAGCTTTATACGGAAAATAAAGGATGGCTTTCAGTTCGAAGTTAAGTTTTCAAGATATTTCGAAACACTTAGACCTCAGCCATGACTAATAATGCGAATAGAGACAACTAAGATATTGGTGAGGGTAGGTTATGTATGAAGTCTTGAAAGATGGAACCATAAGGTAAATGACCATAATAAGGAAGGACATATGAAGTGGGAGAGTAAAGCTAAAATTTTAGTTCTGAGTATAAGAGATCTAAATATCTAGATTTCAGATACATGAGCAGTTTGACTTTTGCATGATCATTTGTGTCCACGAGTCTTTTTGGAATCGATTCGAGGAACTTCACTACTAAGTCCAAGGTTATGTAATATGTATAAGTTGGAAGAAATCATTTGAGACCTTAACCTCGAACCACCTAGCAAAGTCGTTTACCCAATCCTTAGTAATGTCACATCTCTTGGTAAGGTGATAAGGTTACGAAATTGATGATCAAACGAACGATTGAGTCATGCCTTGAAGTAAATACTAGTAGCTGGTACGATAAACCTTAAAAGGAATTTTGAGGTTCAACCCAAAAGGGATCAGTTTAGTAAAGCAACCCACTCTAGAAACGCAAGATAGAAAAAATCTACTTGGGAGAATGAGAAGAAAACATGAGCTAAATATCCGAGCTATTTAAGGATTTGGATTTGAAACTTTCAAGATTTAGAATTCGAGTCCAAAGTATCAGTTATTTAGGCCTTATTAGAGAGACCTAATAAAAGGGAAGAAGCTCAAGTTAAAATTATGAGACTGTTGGAAAATGAGTTTGTATGCCAATGTATGTCACTTGAGAAGCAACTAGTGCTAATTCTCGCTTGGGGACCAAAGGACTCTTCGTAACTGAGTGGAGAAGGTTTGAGCGGGCTATCCCGAATTATTACAAGATTGAAAACTTTCGAGGGCGAAAATTCTCATGGAGGGAAGATTGTAACGCCCCAGAATTTCCATTTACCTTTTAGATTGTACTTGGATTAATTTAATGGATTTTTTAAATTGTTGGGTCTTGATGCTTTGTAATTTAATTTAAGATTTTGCAATTTCAGGAGTTTGTTTATAGAAAAGGCCCTTTTAAAGCAATTTGTTAAGTCCAAGGGTTTTTTTTTGTAGGTATTAGAAGAAGATGAGGCATTTTCGTAATTTTAAAGAAAGTCAAATTAGGGTTTCAAAAAGTCAAATATCATTTTTGACTACACATAAGTCGAGACATCTTCCTCCTTCACGTAACCTTTCCCGTCGACGACTGTCTTCAATTTCTTCTTTTGGTCATTGTCTCCAGCGTCAACGCTCACGACAAGAGATTGTCGCTGCCGCAAATCAGTCTTCCTTGGACGACGGTTGTTAGTCGACGCGAGCGCGTCGTGCATTCTTGCTCGCCACTTCTCTCTCGCGAAACGGATGCCGCCACTGATCACAAAAACCACCAAACGATCGTCTTGTTGTCCGAGCTCCACCACCGACAGTCACACGAACGACGTACCGTCAGTAGTGCGGACAAGTCAGTCATCCGAACGAACAGACGTCGTCGCCTAAGTGTTTGTTCGCAAAACACCAGAGCGAACGACGAGGTTGTTACCGCCACCGGTTCACGATTTTTGTTTGAGTTTTTCGGTTTTTTCAGCCGATTTTCAAGTTTTGGTCATCGATTCTGTGTAGATCGGGTCACGGGCTTTCCAACCGCATCGTCCACACGCGGCTTCATACAACTCGTCATTTTTAAGAATTATGTTTAAAAATAGGATATATATATCCTATTTTTATATTCCCCCATCAATTTACTTAAATGCTCTCAATTTATATAAGAATGGAATAAATTATAATATCATATGAATGGATTGTTTAAGTAAATTAGAAAAAAAAGTCAATTTTGAAATTAACGCATCTTCTAATCTTCCATTCTTAGGGTCTTTATCGTGAAACAAAGGGGGAGAAAAGCAATGTTAATATTCTTTTTCCTCAACGTTAAGCTACACACAAGAAAAATGTAGGTCGGAGACGCAAAAACAGTAGAGAAGAACAAAAAATGAAAATCTCTGTTGAGTCTGTTGCCCTATGAGTTGTTTTGCACCGTCAGTCACGATTTCTACAATGGGTGTTCGTCATTTGACACCATGACTTTGAGTATCTAAATAGGAAACAATTCAACAAGTAATTATGAAGAGAGATTATATTATTCCTCACTTCTTCAATGTACACACCCAAGAATATATACACTCTTGGCTTAACTTAAACAAAAAGCTACTCCTAACAACTCGATTAAACAAAAGAAACTGAAGCAACTAATCACAACAGAAAGTAAACTGATCCTCTAATAATAAATAGAAGGGTTATGAAGTCGGTTATGAGATGGTTTAGGTGTGTATCGGAGTGAGTGTCTAATGAAGGGCTTGTCCAAGCCCCATGAAATAAAAATAATTTAGAATACTAAACCTCTTAAATTTGTAGTATTAGTGGCTAGGGTGGATCATACGGATTGGTTTTCTTAGATTTTATTAAATAACATAATTACTTATACCCAATTTTATTTAGAGAATCAAACCTCATGGAAAGAATAATTAAAGATCCTAAACGATTATTTACCAAGGTTGGAGTTCAATTTTGGAAAATAAATATGATTATTATATTTCATGCAACTTGTATTAATTCATAAATGAATCAAACATTAACAAATTAACCACGAATTACAAAAATATAACTTGGCCCTCCCAAGCTCAATTGAACTCATGCATAACAATAAATCAACCTCCCAATTTATTTTTATTGTTACACAAAGCATTAAGTTATTCACTTAGGGTACGTTTGGTTTAAGGTTTTATTGGATGGGAATAAGATGTCTAGGAATAATAAATGTCTGGGAATAAGATGACTGCGTTTGGTTCTACATGGGAATGTTATCAGATTTTTATGTAAAAACATAATATTTTATATTTATTTGACGAAATTAATATATAAATCTTATGTAATATATACTTACGATCTAATAAATAATGTGAAAATTTATTTTATGATATTTATCTTATAAATTTTACATATTATTATCTATTATTAATAAAATAATAAAATGCATTTAAAAATAATAATTAATTAATATTTCTTAATAAAAAAAAATTATTAATTGATCCTAAATAACTCGTGAATAATTAATTATAATGATTATCTTACCATAAATTAATAATATTTATAATTAATTGATTAATATAATATTAATTAGTGATTTAATATTTTTATAATGAATTTTATAATGAATGTTTATGCCTGTTTGATGAAATTAATCTTAAAAACATTATTTTATTAACTAATCAAAATTAATGTCAACTAATAAAAATAAATTAATTAATTATAAATATTTTTAATTAAATAATTAATTATGATTATTGAAAATAAATAAATAAATAAATAAAAATATATAAATATCAATAAAGAAGAGAGAGATATTAATAAAGAAGAGAGAGAAAAAGAGAGATGGATGAGTATAAAGAAAACCCATCATTTTTTAAGGGTATAGGAAACCCATCCACCATGGGAATAAGTGATACCCATACCCATGCTTACAAACCTTGTTCCAAACAAAGAGATTTAAAACTCTTATCCATTCTCATCCACAAAACCTTGCACAAAACGACCCCTTAAGGTTCTAGGATTAATTTACTCATTGCCATCTAATAAATTAAACCTAGTCATGCATCTATTATTCTCTATCTAAACTCCCAAGCTAAGTACAATTAAACATACAAACCTAGGCCTAAGGTTAAGACTTTCAAGCTCGAGATGCATAAAAACAACTATATTCAGTTAATTACAAATATAAAAGATTCATAAATATATACAACCATGAAAGTGTCTAATACACAAGTATTGCAATGTGGAATAACAAACCAAAAAAAAATACTAAATTTGAGTAAAAGATGAAGGAAGTAGAAGAAAACTTAGGTCGCCTGCCAATGTTCGTCTCCGACATGTAGCGTTGCAACGCCATCCATGTACCATTGCAACACTCGAGACGATGTCTCAACCCCATCTTATTTCAATTTATGCACTTTTTATAGCGGTGTTGCAACGCTATAATAACATTGCAATGCCACTCTCACGAGTCAAATGACCTTCTCTTCATTCTTCTCAGGTTGAATTATCAATTTATGCCTCTAAAATGAATCTTTTACTCTTGATTCTTCTTATTTGTCTTGTTTATCCTAAAATGCTTCATTTCAACAAATTAAACATTGAATTGCATGAAAGTATTCAATAGAGTCTCTAAAAATGCACTAAAATAGCCTTATAAACACCACATAAATGACCCCTATCAGTTTCTATTTTAGAGGTATGCGCCAAAGTGACTTTTTCGTATTTTGATTTTTGAGTCATTTTGGGTCAATTTCTTCATTTTATAGTCTCAATTTACTTGTATTAAAAAATACTTTTCACAAATCTACAAACTTGGTTCACACTTTTTTCTCTAAACTCACATTATTTTTCTTATTCACTTTACTTGCTTGATATGGTACATACTACAATGATCCTATTTATATGACTTATGAAAAACTCTAGAATCCATAACTTCCTTACATAAACTCAAATTTATGAATATAAAACTCTCATACATAAATAACTCCTATAAAAAACTTCTAGATCCATTAACAATGCTTAATTAAACTTAAAACCCAAAATGAATGTGTAAACGTATTACTAAAAATATGTTTAACTTTCCAACAATTTATACGAGCCTTCGAGTTTGGTGTCAGGAGAATTCAATTCCTTACAAACACAAACCAACATCATTCAAACTTGTTTGGAGTGGGTTAGTAAGGTTCAACGAGCGGTAAGCCTTTTCGAACTCAAATACGACACCTTAAGTTAGTCTCTAATTCTTTTCACCTGTGCCCATAGATTCGACTTAACTTGGAGTGTTCATGGATGATTCAAAACTCTTTTTTTAAGGTAAGAAAACCCCTTTTAAACGCTTATTAGTTTCAATCTATGATTTTTCAGTTATTTTTCTAACTTATAAATTGTTAATTTCTTTTTTGGGAGTACTTGGGCTATCTTACAAACATTGTAAGAAACATTCTACCGGTTGGACTTGTTTGTTCTTTTGGTTACACATGAATACATTGGAGCTTGAGTGAGAAGTGTATAGTTTGACTAGTGGTCTCATGTGTAGGAAATAAGTCGGATTTATTTGTGAGTATGATTCGTGAATTAAGCATGTTGTACGTATTATTTGTATTTGGTGAATGTCTAACTTGCTACAGAAAGCATGTTGTTTGCCTTCTATGTTGTTTGATGGCTCTTTCGGTGTGAGCTACTTACCAGTACGTGTTATGTACTGACTCACCATTAGATTTTGTAGGTGATGAAGAGTACTACGGACCTGGTGATGCCATAGAGGATGCATGAAAAGAGGGAGAACTTAGTTTGATAGTTATTTATATTTCCGCGGACTTTAGTTTTATTAAAGTAACTTTGTAGTAATTTGGTTTGTGGCTAGTTACTATCGCGCCTGATCTATTTCAAATAGACATATAGTTGATTGGTTAGTTTTTAATTTATAGTTTGATTCAGTATAAGGGATTGCCTTACACATTAAGGGGTTGTTTGGCCCCCTGCCTTACACATTAATGGGTCGTTTGGTTTGAGGTTTAGTTTCAGATGCCTGGGAATATGATGCCTGGGAAAAAGATGCCTGGGAATAAGATGTCTGGGAATCAAAGATACCTGTGTTTGGTTATGCATGGGAATGTTATCAGATGTTCATCAGAATGAATGATGTTTGTGTTTAGTGTCGCATAGGAATGATATTAAAATTGTAAATAAGTAAATAATGTTTATGTTTGATTATTACAATTACTTCCAACAATTTTATTGTTTTTGTTAATTTATTTTTATTACGTTAAATTATTAAAACAATTTTAAGTAGCCAAATTTTGATTTAATTTTCATTCATTAGTAACTTATTATACATAATATACTAATTGTAATAAATTAGTACAATAATCAAATTGAAAGATTAATGGCAAATGTTATATTTCAAAAATCAAATACAATCAATTATTTTTCTCATAGTTTCATGTTCGTTGTAGACCATACCAATACAAGATATAGTGAAATGCTAATTCGAAATAAGGATATTTAACCATGACACAAAAATATGAATGTTACATCATCTATCCATAGCATGCCAATGACATGGTAACTCAAAATAAGGATGTTACATCATCCCTGAGTAGAGCACAAAAAGTATAAATGCCCATGGATACCCTATTGGAATACCTCCTATTACATAAAACACCCACACTATTCAAATAAACTAAAGATCAACATTCTCTTGTAGAACCTCCATAAAAAATTCATACCTTTCCTCAGTTGGAAGATTAAAGAAGTAATCAATCTGGGATTGATCTTTGGTGATAATCTTACCAACTCGAACTCTCTGTCGAATACTCAATCCATCCACCTTTCTAATCTCACCTACTAATGAATTTCGACGTTCCTCTCTAGTAGATTCTCGTTCAGCAACTTGTCGATAAAATAAGGCAATCTCTTGAATATTTTAATTAGCTTTTGAAAGATGATTACTCATAACATTCTCAACCCCATTCACTGTTGCTACTAATGGGTCCACACTCCCGCTCTTTTTTCTTACTGCACTGCTTTGATGTATGTGTAGTATATTGTGTATTCATTGGTGCTTCACTCATTGATTCGATCCATCCACTTCTTCCCCTCCAAATATTGGTGGATTAGACACATAAAAACTATCTCCTCCCAAGAATTCATTATTACCCATTTCTCGTTCCACTGCTTCAGACATATCAGTTGGACCTTCTGCACCAAGTCCATTGGCCCTATCTTTTCCAAAAACAATGGCTAATTGTTCGAGAAATGGAAAAGGCTTGTTTCTAAGGCCTTTTGCAGTTGGATGACTTTGTAAGAACAAATATAAATACATCTTAATACATGATAATATTATAATAGAATTACACTAACAATAAAAAGTTATTTCTACTTACCTTTACCCATTCATCGAATATATGTTTTTCAACTTCTATGCACTTGTTTTTATCATTCCATCCAAATCCGCTACAATTTGGGCCTAACATTTCTGATATTGCATTGTATTTCTTTTTCAATATTTTAACTCTAGACTCTATGTGTGGTTGAGCCTTGAGATCACAATTAGGAATTTTTTCAGCCATCCACTTTTCTATTTGAATGAGAAATCCTGGTTTGAAAGTCCAATTATCAGCTTTCCAAGTGCCAATATTAGATAATTCCATTAAACATTCCACTAATTTCTCATCTTCTACCTTACTCCACATGCGTTTCTTACTTGAACCAGCTTGAGATTGTTCGCTATCATCCATATCTATGATTCACATCACATATAAACCATTAAAATTCAAATAACGTGTATAACATAATATAAAAATGAAAACAAACATGAATGTACCATAAATATATAAGTAGCAAACCAATGGTTCATAACATTTTATAATGTCTTACCAGATCTAAAAAAGCAAGAAAATGATTGTTTACATCATGAGTAAAACCCTCCCTAAATAGTAACAATACTAATGCCTAATGCCTCTCCACTCCTCAAACATTTCAATTGCTAAATTATCTCTCCAATTTGTCCATTCATTTGAACTTTCAACATGTGTTATTCGATCATTGTCCATGTCCAAAGTACTTGAATGAGTGTCTCCAACTTCTTCTTCTAACGGATCTACAGGCATTTCTCTTCTTATAAGATTAGGAATAAGACAACAAGCTGTAATCATCCGACATTGAACTTTTACTGGATAATAAGATTTTCCTCGAAGAATAGCCCATCGACCTTTTAATAGTCCAAATGCTCGTTCTATTACATTTCTTGCCGAGGAATGCTTCATATTAAAAAATTCAGATGGAGTTCTTGGTTGGTGACCTTGCATCCAATCATTTAAATGATATCGTTGTTCTCTGTAAGGTGCCAAAATCCTTCACCATTTATATAGCCAGCATCACATAGGTAGTAACAGCCTAAATGAACGAATTGAATATTTGAAAATGTTCATAAAGTCTTTTTTTCTAAAGTTTGGCATAAACTATGTACCTATCCAAATATTATACATGTGTTACCTTTTGGAATCTTTAATCCATTCCTTCTAGATACAGCATCTCGTAAAACTCTTGAGTCGGTTTCGACCCTTCCCATCCAGGTAAAACATAAATGAATTGCATATCTTGAGAGCAAACCCCTAACACATTGGTAGCAATTTCATTCTTCCTTGTTCGGTACCTAGGTCTATCAAGAATACCTACATTGACTTTAATGTAGGTTCCATCTAAGGCACCTAAACAATTCTAAATACAAAGAAAACTCTAAATTAATTAAGGTCATATCCAATACAAGCACTTATTAATATTCAAATATGATTAAAACTACAAAAACAAAATTTTACCTTAAACCACTCCCACTTTTCATCCAAGCAGCTGGCAGAAATTGGCTCGGGTTGTTTAAGTAATAACTCATATAACTGTAACACAGAGTTCAGTACTGTATTAAAATTTCTACTAATTGTTTCTCCTGAACGTGCAAAATGTCGACGTATAACTCTATTTTTGACATCATGTGCAAGGATATGTAAAAATATTGCAACCATCTCCTTAACTTCTATATTTGTTGTGCCTCTTAATTTTCCAGTTGTTTTAAGCAAGTGACATAATATAGTAAAGCATTTCCTATTCATACGTGTAGTCTGAAAACATGCTAAATCACTCTCATGTATTAGACGAAAAAAATTTACTTGTCTAATTCGATGTCTATAGAAAGAACTTCCAACCACAAGTCTTCTATGTGTTTTCCCTCTATACATAAGCACTACTAACAATAAGAAACATGTTTTCATCATTTGCTTTAACATCTCTAAATAGGACAACAAGATAACAAGAATTTGTTGCTCAGTAGCTGAAGATATGTGAGTCATATCTGCATAATAAAAAAATATTTTCAAAATCACATCTATAATTAGGTTATATGGTATTATAATTATACTATGGAGAATATTATTGCACAAAAGTTTTAAATGGAACAAACAAATTAATGCTATGAGAAACTACAATTATTATAAAACAAAAAACCATAATTATTATTCCTATTTTTATTTCCTTTTCCATATAGTTATAAAAAAATGTTAAAAATATTATTTTCATCATCATATTTTGGGGCTTGATTTGTTTTGGTTCTTCAACTTTCAAATATCAAATTTTAGTCTCCATACTTTCAATAAATCTTAAAATTAGTCTAGATAATTGTTAAGTTTTTTAAGGCTAAAATGATGAGTGGGAGAAGAACTTGAGAAATATAAAAAGATTCATCCTACTGATCTAATATATCCTATATCCCTTGAATTTTGTCACTAAAAATAGCTTTCTTAAGGCTAAGCTGATTATATTTTATCCAAAATTTTAGAACACCTAAATCAAATCTTTAGTTTTTTTTGTTGGTTGTTTTAAACAAAAAAAATCATTTTTAAGAAATTTATTTTTTAAAACCTTACCAAGAATAGAAAAAAAAACAGAGCACTATATCAAGGAGATTTCTAGTATCTGTTTCACATCCCAATATGTCACTGTATCAGGAAGATTTCAAGTATCTTAACCAACTTCATGAGCAACTTTTTTCCCACTTGATTGACACAAGGGGGAAAAGCATAAAAAAAACCACCAATCACAAAACTAATGGCCTCCAATGACTAAGGAATAACAGATACATATAAACAATGGTTGAAATATAAGTTAATGGAGATTTTAACTTACAAGAACATTTTGAAAAATGAAACATATATTTTCAAGACCAAATGCATATAAACAATAGGTGAAATAAGATATTTACTTGAAGAAATTTCTCAAATTCATTATGTAATTTTTTATTCAAGTGATTTGCTATCCACTGCAGCATTTATGAAAACACAACAATAATAATAAAAAAAAATGATGAAAATGAAAATCATGAAGAACCATTACTAACAACATAAATCAAGAAAATAAAAATATAGATTAAAGCACAAATAAACAAAAGTACAACAAGAAAAAAATAATGTTAAACAAAGGTAAAAAAATATATATCTCTAGAAAAAAAGAAGAAAAATAGAAGAAGAGAGGAGGGTTGGAAAGGATGAAAATGCAGAGAGAAAAAACATACCTCGAAAAAATGAAGAAAAATAGAAGAAGAAGAAAGGAGAGGAGAGTTGGAAAGAAAAAAAAAGAAGGATGAAAAAATGTAGAAAAAAAACAAAGAGAGAACATACCTGAAGGTTGGAGGTGGAAGGTGAAAGAACAATACGGAAGATCAAAGAAACCCAACGATTTGGATAGGTTTAGAAAACCTGCGGATATACTTATTAAAGGATGCCTGGGAAAAGGCTTTTCCCATGCATTTAATTTAAAACCTTCAAACAAACATAGGTTTTAAAAGCCCAAGCCCATTCGCACCCTTCAAAACCTTCAACCAAACGGGCCCTAAGGGATTTGTTCTGGGGTTTACAAACCTCGGGAATCGAGAGGTCAGTGTGTTTGGGTGCGATGTTCTAAATCACTGGGTTTATCTTTGTTTTTTTTCCTTTTTCTCTAAGCTTTTTGTTCTCTTATTTTTTAGTGGATTTTTTGTCAATTGTAGAAACCCTTATATAACGTAAATGGGTTACAAAATCGAAACTTTATCTTAGAAATTAAGAAATTGGAAGTCTATGTAAGAAATTATGGAATTTAAAACTCTATTTCACAAAGTATTTAGAAACGTATTTTTGGAACTCTATTTTAGAAATTAAAACATTGAAAGTCCCTTTAAGAAATTAGGGATTTAAAGCTCTATTTCAAAAAATATTTAGAAAAGTATTTTTGGAACTTTATTTTAAAACTTAAAAAAAAAAAGAAGTTTATTTAAGAATTTAGGGAATTAAAAACTCTATTTCACGTCACATAGAATTCTGAAAACTATTTTTTAGAATTCCACCTTAAAATTAAAAATTTTTAAGTCTATTTAATAAATAGGTAATTTGAAATTATAGTTTATAAAGTATTAAAAAACTTATTTTTAGAATTTTATTTTAGAAATAAAAAAATTGTAAGTCTATTTAAGTGATTAGAAAATTTAAAATTATATTCAATAAAGTGTCCAAAAACCTATTTTTGGAACTTTAATAAGAAAAGTGGTGATTGCGCACAAGTTAGGTCGTTAGGGTAGTTGATTGTTCGAGTGATCGAGTTTTTTGGTAGGTGTATACAAGTCTCTTGAGTGGTTGTCGAAATTAGTCGTTAGTAGTGGTTAGGTCGTCGATGTAGTCATTAGAGTTGTCGTCGAAGGTAGTCGTCAGCGGTGATTGGGTCGCCAGTGTGGTCATCAGAGTTGTCGTCGGAGGTAGTCGTCAGCGGTAGTTGGGGTTGGTGTGGTCTTCGGAGTTCTTGTTGGAGGTGTTCGTCATCAGTTGTCGGGGTCATCGATATGGTCGTCGGATGTAGTCGTCAAATGTGGCAATGGTCACCAGTGTGGTCGTCGAAGTTGCCATCGGAGGTAGTCATCAGCGGTGTTTGGGGTCACCAGTGTGGTCGTCGGAGTTGTCGTCGGAGGTAGTTGCCAGCAATGGTCGGGGTCATCGGTATGGTCGTCGGAGGTAGTCATCAGCAGTGGAAAGGGTTGCCGGTGTGGTCGTCGAAGTTGCCATTGGAAGTAGTCGTCAACGGTCGTTGGGGGTGGCCGGTGTGGTCGCAATAGTTGTCGTCAGAGGTAGTCGTCTGCAGTAGCGGGGTCACCGGTGTGGTCGTCGGAGTTGTCGCTGGAGGTAATTGTCAGCAGTGGTCGGGTCGCCAGAGTTGTTGTTGGAGGTAGCCATTAGTTGTAGTCGGGGCACCGGTGTAGTTGTTGGAGTTGTCACTGAAATTGTTGTTCAAGTAATCACCGAAAATTGAAGATGACAAATAAAATAAGAAAACATGGAATAAACCCATGTGGGTTGGGTTTTGAACACATTGGGTCAAACATGATTTTGGATTTGGAATCCAAAACCATCCAAATCAAAAACAGGGGGCAAAACGATCCCTAAAGGTTTATTTGTTTCGATTTGATTAAGAAAGTTTAGTTCTGTTTTGCTTCTGGTCTGTTTAGAACTATGTTTGCTTTAAATTGATACATGTAAAAATTTTTGTTTTGTCGTAGTTATGTCGTCATGTTACCGAATTTTTGGGGACATTACATTCTCAATCTCATTCATTAATTGAATCCCCTAAATCAAATCTAATTTCCTAATTAGTTCACAAACATATAAACTTATTTCAAGATCCGATAATAACTATGCAAATGACTACAAACGGTGGTCTCAAACGAGTTCGGGAGTCGAATTTGTTGAAGTTCACAAATTTTGGTGAGCAGCGAGCCTGGCCATTGGCGCAAGAGGGCGCATGCTCCTCAGATGTTGAATGCCTAACTATCAATCTATCGAAAACTAGGTTCGAGATGTACGTTTGACTTCGAACATCGACAGTAGTTGCAGATCGGCGGCGAGGACGTCATACACGCAGGTCTGGTGTGTACGACTCAATGCTTGTTGCAGATTGACGTGTGTGCTCGACAGCGAGCATCCACGCGTGCGGCTGGAACGATGAACGACAACGAGCAGCTCCTACCGAAGGGTTATTCGCGGGGAGTAGGTCCTCTAAGGGTTGGTTGTCGTGAATGGAGGGAGGGTGGAGATAGGTTGAGATGAAGAAGAAGGTTGCCTCGTGATCGTGTCCACTAAAAGACAAATGGTTTCAAACCCTAATTTCTCCGTTTTCAACATTTTCCAAAATTGCCCATTTCTTTTCTCAACAACCACCAACAACTCCTTTACTTAATTTTCTAATAATTAAAAAATACTTAACATTAAATTCTAAGTTCTAACTTTAATTATAATTAAATTTTTTTTTTCCAAAATTCATAACAATGAAGCGTGAAATTTTCGACTCCAATTAAATCGTTCTTTCAATAGGTTTAACCTATTCTTAAAGTTAATGAAACCTGAAATTCTCAGACGTTACAATCTTCCCTGCTTAAGAACTTTCGTCCCTAAAAGAAGCTAATCTTATAAAAGCTTAGGATATCTAGCCCGCATTTCTTCCTCTCATCGAAATAAGTGTCCTCTTAGCCTTCTTATTCTAATTTGGTTCTAAAGTCAAATTTTCTTTAAGCCTCACTAAGTAGGCCATTGACTTACAAACTTTAACCATTTCAGTAGCTAGACAGGGCATAAGACCACAGTTCTTACTCTAGCTAGGCTTGTCTCACCATACTAATAAAGAAATGCATAGAACCCGAATCAAAATACTAAGGCAAGGTATCTAAGTGTTGGATGTGTACCTGTGATCGCTGAATCGAAGTTACTGACATCTCGACCTGTGTTGGCAAAAGCTCCTTTTTGTTGGGTCATATGCTCGAAAGATCCCATATGTAGTCTCACACATGGTTGGTATGTTATGTATGTCATATGCAAATATTAACGCAAAGTATGTAATACATACCATAGAGTTTATAAATGACATAGACTATAAAATATTTAATGCACATGTGAGGTATTCATTAGTTTATCCAATTGTTTGTCTATACTAATAGCTTTAGTAAGAGAAAAAGCGGGAGAGAATGAAAAAGATAGTTAGGATTTTTTTTTTGATATATCTATATTCAAAAGATACAATCCTAAAAGGCCTATTTAGAGTAATCAAAAGTAAATCAAATCTAAATCAAATAAAATATATCTAATTTAATGTTACGCCCCAGACCCAATCCATGACTGCTTGTAAAAGTGAATACATTATCCCCACAAACCAACAGGGGGTCCTTTCATCATAACATGTCCTCACTCACATGCTCCGTAGGAAAATTCCCAGGAGATCACCCAACATAAGATTTCTCCAAGCCAATTACGCTTAACTTTGGAGTTCCTATGATTGAGCCACTGGAAAGGAAGGATGTACCCCTCTTCCTCGGGCATCACATGCCCACCAGCTTATGCCTTGGTTTGTCCCCAAACTACATTTTACTGGGAGAGGTTCCGCACTGATACCATTTGTAACACCCCAGACCCAAGATCTCCTGCGACCTGGTTGCGTCACTATATCATCCATGACTGGTTGTAAGAGTGAAGACATTATCCCAACAAACCAACACGGGGTCCTTTCAGTATGTCTTGTCCCCACTCACATGCTCCCTAGGAAAATTTCCAGGAGGTCACCCAATATAGGATTGCTCGAAGCCAAGCACGCTTAACTTTGGAGTTCCTATGATTGAGTCACCCAAAAGAAAGGTGCACCTTGTTGGTATAGGTTGTAGCTATCAATACTTTTAAGTTATTCTCAACTATACCTTCATATCCTCATGATCACTCTCATGTACTCCTTTTCCTCGAGTACCATACTTCATATCCTAAGGATCCCTCTCATTCAGATGTGGACTCGATTCATTCATGTACCCCTCTTCCTCGGGCGTCACATTCAAATTGTCAATCTAAACTAAATCTTAATCTATTATAAATAACATAATCTAACATCGCCTCTCAAACTCATGATACACATCGTGTTGCTTGATGAAGCGATGCCAATGTAAATTCAAATAGCTAAAAACTCATGATCTAACACGCCTTTCAAACTCACAATGTTGCTCCACCAAACATTGAGAACAACATTGTGAGTGTGTCAAATAGAAATTAAAAAACGAGACGTCGTGTGAGCCTTGGTGAACATAAAAAATTTGCATTGATGAGGGAATAAAAGATAAGGTGAGAGTACCATGTTGGTTGTGATGTCGAACAATATGGAAACCAATTTAAATATGTTTGGTTCTTTCATGGAAGACTGAATTCGCGTTATCTGAATGACACTTTTATTGTAACAATATAATGGGATAGATTCCAAAAGGGAAACACCTATATCGTTGTTGCGCTTTATTATAAAACTTCATGCTTTATTATAAAACTTCATTTTTTTTTTTGTAGGTTGTTATCGTTGTCAAATTCAACCTTTTATCAAAGATCATAATTTTTGTAGTGACTATTCATGTACTTTTATGTTATTTAATATTATATTACTTGACCCTTTTCTATTCTAAAAGAAAAAAAAAACTTGTCCCTTTTCTCTATTGGTTTTATTTTATGAAAAAAAATTAGTACAAACCACATGTTGTATCAAAGAAAATGAACATAATTTCATGATTTTATTAGGAATATGCCCCAATTGGGAGGATATAGAAAATTTATGATCTATTAATCTTTTGAAAGGATTTGAAAAACAAACATATTGAAAAAATATGATAGATTTAAATAAAGTGCAACTCCCTTGACGTAAGTTTTTAGAAATTCTCATAAATGGCAATACATAGCTGTAAAAAAACAAGAGTTAAATTACAAGTATTAGTTCTTAAATTTTTGGACTTGTGTTGATATGGTCTCTAAATTTTTAAAAGTGTCATTATTTTTTAGCAATCAATTTTGAATTTCACAATTTCCTAAGCTTTAAAAATATCTAGTAGGTCCCTAATTCTATAATAGGACTTATTTAATTTTTTTAGAAAATAAATTAATTGATTTATTAGTTTACCTTATAGAACACCCTAAATTCTCATTTTTCGTATCTGGTAGGTTTGCAAATTTTAAAGACGTTGAAGGTAAGAACTTATTAGACATAGAAATTGAACATTCAGAGACCTATTAGATACAAAATTGAAAGTTTAAGGAATTACTATACGTTTTGTTTTAAATTTTGGAACTAAATATATACAAAAATAAAAGTCAGGAATTTATTAGGTACTTCTTAAAATTCAAGCACCAAATAGACATAAATCTTAAAGTTTATAAATTAAATTTGTAATTTAATTAGAAAAGCAAAAGAAAAGACATTTACAGTTGTTATCTTATGTAATTATCCTATACCACGTAGTTATATTATCAAAATATTTCTCAAAAATGAGGGTAATTATATTATCATCCGTTTTCTCTTTTGACAAACGTCTTTTTTAAAAAAATATATATATTTAAATAAAAAATGACAAACGTGTGATTATCTTATCCATATTTTAAGTTTAAATTTGTTCCAAATTTGCCCCGCGTGTCTACACGCAAGGCTAAGAAGAGTATATGGTTTCACAATTTCAACTACCCTTAATATAAGTAATATACCTATCAAAAACAAAAAAAAAAACGAGGAAATATATCTACAACATGTACATTACACAACTAAGAAGAGCTGATGCACAAATAAAAATAAAATTTGTGTTTAAAAAATTTATAGAGTTTGAAGTGAAGCATTCAATTATATATATAATTTTTGTGGAATACTTGTAAAACTAGACTGCTACAATGGAGTTCGTAATCTTAGATCATTAGATATATATGAGAAAATAAATTATTTTCATAAATTTGTAGTGTTTTCAATCACTCAAAATGACTTTTTAAAAAATGAGTATGAGAATAAGCTATTTTGAATCAAACACTTGAAATCAACTATAGAAAATGAGTTTTTAAGTGATTAATCTGGGAATGCTCTTAAATTTTTATGATACATGAAAATTACAAAAATTGTAATGACCCTAACTCTAGGACTCACTTCCTACGGACATTATTACTCATGCATGCATTTTCAGGCAATACAATATTGAAAACAAATAAGATTTCCTTTAAAAATCAATGGAAATATCTTTATTGGGATCCAAAAACAGTCAAAACATTAAAATGTAAGTAATTTAAAGTCTGACCTTGATTAAAATAAAAGTACTACTTAAGCGGAATAAAATATTTAATGTCTGAAAATAATCGAATTTAAATAATGTGGAAACACGACTTCAAACTTTCTCATGGCTTTCATAACTCATCCCCTCACCCGCGTGTATGTCTTTGACTTTACCTGAAAATATTTTTAAAATAAAGGATGAGTATTATAACATAATACTCATTAAATGACCTCACTACCGAGGTTTGGGATATGCATACACATATAATCATGACTTTAAACACTTTCATGTGTGTGACCTAAACTTCCTTTAAAACTATCATGGTACTTTTCTTTTGCTTTTAGTGGTCAATTAAGTTCTCTTAAGAGCATGTTGAGTTCGAAGACTCCTATCGTATAGAGTCCTCCCAAACCTTGAGAGCATGTTGAGTTTGAAGACTCCTAAATCATATCGAGTCCGAAGACTCATGTGTCATATAAAATCCTCTCAAATCCAGGGAGCATGTTGGGTCCAAAGACCACTACGTCATGTGAAGTCCTCTCAAAACCCTATAGTCTTATGGAGAATAATTCGTATAACCTTTGTAAACATTATCATGTACATACAAACATGCATGGAGTTCCATCTTTCATTCATGAACAGTGATGCACATATCATGGGGAAACTGTAAATCATGTATCATGGCATATTTTTCATAACATTTAAGCTCAAGACAAAATGAAGTTCATCATCAATACTCATGAATATGAAAACATTAAAAAAAATCCAGGAATCTCTAGCATAGAAATAAAAGTTCGTTTTTCAGAAGAAAAAAAAAAGGACACAACTAACTTTTATAAACTTTTGATCCCATTTTAAAAGTTCAGCATGAGATCCTTTACCTTAACTTAACTTTTTTCAAAATTTAGCTCCACAAATATCAGTCCCTAACACGATATTCGCTCCAAACCTGTTCAACAGTCCAAAATCTCGAATAATTCGATCCATCAAACTAGTGTTCTTAAATATAATTCCAGAAATTATGGGTCTTTTACACCCATCCAATTTACTTTACAGCCAAAACAACGTTGAATTGGTAAAACTTGTCCAAGTTTAATCATTTTGGCATCGAACACATCAAAACTCCTAAAACAAATTATAAGTGAATTAAAGTTAGATTATCCAACATAAATTAATTTTGACTCTTCAATATATTAGTCCAAATTTACTCACAATCATTTGAGACACGTTAGAACAGTCCGAACTACTGATGATTGAATAATAAAATCAAATTTCCAAAGTGAAACGAGATCTGACGAGCAGTGGCGGCACGAACCTGGACAACTCAGATTTGAACCGTGAAGCAGAGATTTTGAATGGATTAATACGTCGTTAAGATAATCCCGGGTTTTGCAGCAGTTCACACGCGTGAGGACTTGTGGACTTAAGTCGGTGGTTGTTGTTCGACGACGATTTGACCTGCAACGGTGACAAGTTCGAATCAAATCGCATGCGATCACGATCGTGAACGAATAGAGCTTGGACTGCCGACACAGTTGGGTTCGATTCGCGTGATCGTGAAGCTCGACTCGATCGCTAACGTTGGACGCGGTTACTACTTGCAGCGACGACACCTCCTTGTGGTGGTTCAACAACAAAAAGTGTGTTAAATGATGACAATGCGAATGGGTCTCGGCTGGCGGTTCTGGGTTACAAATCTGATCGACGCGATCTCACGTGGTCGACTTTCCTGTTGATCGGCGAGTAACCCACAGACACCACACGCAAAAATCGATGGTGCAGCGAGGACACGCTGGTAAACCTCTGTCGTGAATAAAAGTTGGGAAGGAGTAGGTGAACCTCGATTTGTGTGTGTGACTAAGACAAAGAGGGTTATTGAAAATCCTAAACCCATTTTATTTACCATTTTACCCTTCACTTTAAAGTAAAACTACAATAGAGCCACCATTAAAAATTTAAACCTTAAAATATCTCAAAGTTCCAAATTGATTTAAAATGTGAAATTTCTTGAGAAATTAAATTCAAACCTTGAATTTAATAATACTTGAAATTTTGCAGGCATTACAAAAATACTGTCATACTAGTGTTGTCCATTGCTGGCCACTGTCGACGACAACCTTTGACGACGACCAACAATAATGACCATCTCCATATGACCAATGACAATGTCAGTGACCAACTTTTGCAGCCAACAATAGCGGCCAAGGATCATTTTTTACAATCATTTTTAGCGACCAATTTGACAACCCCTTTAAATGTGGTCAATTAGTCATAGTGTGTTTCAAATACAAATTTGAACTTTATTAGTTCATAGTTTTTAATTATCATCCTTATGATAATTTGGTATTCGTAAAAATATTTTGAGTGTAAAGAAAACCAAACAAATTTGTGTATAAAAAAATTGAAAAAATATAACCAAACATTTGGATGTTTAATTTTTATAAAAAAAAAATTTTAAATGAAAATATATATTTTTTTAAAAACTTATATTAAAAGACAATCCAAACATGTTGCCTTAATTAGTGTTCCCATAAATCCCATGAGACTTTATTAAAAAGAATCTTTGGTCTCAATTTGATTGGTTGTATGTACAAATACTCTTGAAAAGTCGAAAAACTTAAAAAAGAAAGAATATCACAATTTTATTCATAACTTCACCAAGCATCAGCGTGTTGATATCAAATAGATAGAAATACCAAAATCTCAGATTTGTAGAAAATGTTGATAAATATATTTGGCCACAAATACTCCTAAAAGTAAAGAAACTTTAAAAGAAAGAGTATTAAAATAATATTATAGTATTTATATTGATATCGATGTATTTATACTAATATTGTTTGATTTTTAATATAAAAATCGAACTTTTCAATTTACGGATATACCGAATTTGTATATTTAGTTACGCACCCATGCATGGCAAGATATTGTACTTGTCGGTTCAAACATTGAACATATATAGAGAGACCTTTTACAACTACAACCCATAAACACAGACTTCAAAGCCCTATGCCTTTTTTATCCTTCTAGATCTTGAAGTAATGAAACAAATCAAACCACTAGAAGCTACAGTAGAATAACTTTGTATCAAAACACATTAGGTTGAAAATGGAAGTTGTAGCTGATCAAATGCGGCAGCTGGGGACGAATAACTTTGTATCAAAACACATTAGGTTGAAAACACATTAGGTTGAAAATGGAAGTTCGAGATCATCATTGTCGGGCTTGTAACGAACAATAAGTTGATAGTGACTTTCTAGAACATTTGCTATGTTGATCATAAGGAACGAAGATTTATCCTTCGCTGGTAAATAGGCTAGCGAAAAACAAAGAGATTAATAAGACCATGCAAGTGTTGAAAATGAGCTAATTTTTTCTGAATGAGATAAAGGGAGAGAGGAGTATATGAACATCTGTGCTTGATATATACCCATGATCTTCATCTTATAAAGCTAATGTGGGACTTTGCGATGCAATCCCAACAATTCTTATCCAAGCATGATACCACTTGATAAGACAACATAACCATTCTCTACCAATTTCCACAATGAATATTATCCACTTTTGACATAAGCCCTCTGTTGGGATGTTTGTCCTAATCTCGTGTTGTTTGTAAATTACGTTTTGAAATTAATAAAGAGGTATTCATTTGATCATTTTGTGCCTCGCATTTTATTCAAACTTTGACCAATAAACTAAGCTCCAGGGTCATTGAATATTTGAGAGAACTAGAACTTGAATGGTGTGTACTGGACATACAGGGAGGATCACGTTCGAGTAAATGACCCGAACGGTCTACAGTATATGGATGGGGTTGGAGACCTAATCCTGGATACATTGTGGATGCGGCCAACTTTGTATTAAGATACAAACGATGTGATCTGACTCGTTCATGTGGTTGACATGCAAATGGGGGTATACTGTACAATGAGATTGTACAAGATCGGACCGTGAATTATTAGACTACTGATGTAACACCGTTGACTGTAAGGACTAATAACTTCGTAGATGACCATTAGTGACTCGACCTGAATCCTGAGCGTGCTACGGACTCCTATCTTTGGGGGTCTGTCCTTTGACTAGTACGATGGTCACAGTTACTCGCCCAATATGCCTATCTTCTCAAGGACAGGACCAAATAGGGAGCTGGGACCTTAACTACGCGAGATGGAAATCACTCGTTCCTACCTTTAGGGAAACTAGAGGGGTTGTTCCCTTAAGTGTTGTCTCTAGGGCTTGGACAACGGGCACCTACTCTCTCACTGGCACGAGAGAGTTGTTGTATATGGTCGGACCATTACAACGTTGTTGTTCATTAGAGGAGCAGTAGGGACTTAAGGAGCAAGAAGTAGACACAGGGGTAAAATGGTAATTTGACCCAAATGATGTCTCACGAACAACCTGTGAAGGGTCGACTCATGGGCATTGGTTATATCAGTGGACATTTAATATTCTGTACTAACGGGAGTGCAACTACGGGCTTTAGTGGAGTGTTACCGTAGCTAATGAATGTTGATTAACCGGGTCAAAGAGTTTGATAGGTTAATCTCGGATCATTGGAGTTCGTCACTGTAGGTCCATTAGGTCTCTCGGTTGGCTCAAACTGGGTAAAAAGAAGAGTTAATGTTTTGGTGTGAATTGAAGTGTTCAAGTTCACTAAAAGGTCATTTATGTCATTTCTATGAGATATGAATGATATAATATATAGTTTAATGTGAATGAGATTCATAATAAACTATAGGTTAGCCTAATTGTTAAATTAGGGTTATTTAGTAGAAATTAGGTTGAGAGATATTAAATTGGATGTGATTCATTTTTATAAATCCACAATATTGCAAATGTGATTTGTAATATGAGATATGAGATATCTTATACTATGTGGTTATGCAAATATGATTTGCATAACCTATGGTTAATAGTAAAATGGTAGATAGGTGGAGATTTTAACTCTACCTATCTCCATTATTTAAACCCTTCTTGCAAGAAGGGTGGTAGGCAATTCTCTTATTTTTGGATTTTCACCAAAAGAAGAGATCAATCTCTCTCACAAATTCTCTCAAGCTTTATCCTCTCAAAAACCAAAAGACAAATAAGATCCCACCATCTTCCTTCTTCCAAAAGAAGAACAACCGAGAACCCGAAGGGTTGTGTTGCTCTTGATCGTGAGAAGGGTTCGAGATCGTTGAGTTTGAGAAAGCACGAAGAGTTTTTGTGGATCGTTGGAAGGAATTTTGAAGCACGTCTTCAACAAGTAAGTACTTCATCGCTTTTTCTTCCACATTAAGCATGTTTAGCCTATAATCTAAGTGTTAGATTAATTTAACGAAATTCAATTTCACAACTTCACCATGACGATTCGATCATCTTCCGCTGAGTGGGAGTTTCATTCCCTTCAATTGGTATCAAAGTCATACGTTGATTCGATGTTGTACACTGTTTTTCGTTAAAATTAGGTGGGTATAGCCTTAATTTTTGAGATAAATGGTGGTTTGCATGATGGATGTTTCAGTTTGGCACTTTAAGTTTAGATTTACAATTTCATGCTTGATTAGATCAATGTAAAGGCCTCATTGTTTTGGGCATTTTGTTGTAAATCGAGTCAGTGTAAGTCCTCATTGGGATTTATGCCCTAAACTTGTGTAATTTTGATCAATTAAATAAAGTGTTATTTGTTTTGATATGATTACAATCTTGCTTTTATAAATCCAATAAACAAAGCTCCAAGGTTATAACATTTATCTTGAAATCAGTGTAGTGGACACTATTTGGGTGGAGTTCAAGATTATAACCTAAATAGTCTATGGTATAAGAATAAGGTTGGAAACCTCATTCTGGTAACACCATGGATGCAACCCACTTTGTAATTAGTACAAATGAGGTAATCCAACTCATTCATGTAGTTGACATGCGAGTGGGGGCATCCTGTATGAAGAGTTTATACAAGACTGAATCGCAAATTATTAGTCTAACCAGTTTAACACCGTTAACAGGATAAGACTAGTAATTTATAGATGGTCATTAGTGACTCGACCTGAATCCTGAGCAAGTTAAGAACTTCTTCTTATAGGAGTTTGTCCTTAGACTAGTATGGGTGAGAGTGACCTTTAGACGACTCAATAAGCCTACCTTCTCAGGGACAGAACCTCGTAGGTAGCTGGGAACTTAACTGTGCAAGATGAAATTCACTCATTATTCTACTGAGGAATTAGATAGGTTGTTCTCTTAAGAACTGACTCCAGGTCTTGAACAACGGGGTCCCGCCCTCTATGAGGGTATGAGTCTAAGGTAGGACCTTAGACTTGTTGTTCATTAGAGGATCAGTGGTGCTTAAGAGCAAAGAGGTAATCATAGGGGTAAAATGGTAATTTGACCCAGGTGTGATTACGAACAACCTGTGAAGGGTCGACTCATGGGTAATGACTATATTAGTGGACACAATAATATCTACAGTGAGGAGAGTGCAACTACAAGTCTATAGTGGAGTGACTTGTAGTTAATGAATATTGATTAACTGGATCAAAAGAGTTTGATCAGTTAATCTCACATCATTGGAGCTCATGAACTGTAGGTCCATTAGATCCCTCTGTTGGCTCAACATGGTAATAATGAGGGTATAAAGTTAGGAGTGAAATTGAAGTGTTCAATTTCATACATGAGGTGTTATATCAATTATATATGATATAATTGATATAATATATAGTTTTAATGTGAATTAGATTCATATATAAACTATATACTAAAGAGAGAATAAAGGAGGGGTAGGATGGTCAATTCCATCTCATTCCCTTGTGTATATGGTTGCATGAGATGCAACTAGGTTAAGAAATTCTAAGGAATTACAAGCTCTTAGTTGTGTTGTTGCATCTCTCTCAAAATAACTCACCTCTCCTAAAAGGAACCCACCTTCCTCCCTCACCTAGAGAACAACGGAGAAGATCCGGTGGTCGTGTCTTCGCACGTTGGAGTTCCTGTTGCTGAGATCGTGATCGTGGGAGAGAGGAGCACTTGAAGAAAAGTTCTTCAAAGGTAAATTTTGTTGTCCATTTTGATTTTATGCTTAATCCTGTTATATATGTTCTTGATAATCGTTGTAACTAAATCAAGAGTGCGCGATTCGCAATCGCTTCATTGCGGACTTCTTGATTCCCTTCAATTGGTATCGGAGCCCGATTGCGTTCTTCATTTATGTTCTGGATTTTTCAAGAACAAGGTAGGATTTACTGTTTTTGCATGAGATGTATGAACGGTTTTGCAAAATTAGATCTTTTCAAATTTGGCACTTAGATTTACAATTTCCATTGAATCGTTCAATGTAAGGGTCTGGTGTTTTGGGCAATTTTAATTGTAAATCGAGTCTGTAAGTCCGTGTCGATCGAGGCAAAGCGGTTGTTGAGAAGATCGAAGCGAAAACGAGCAAGATTTGGAGAAATCTAATTGTTGTGCGTGTGCGCTTGCAACATCGCTTCATCGGCGTTGCAACGCTTGCGCTTCTGGAGAAGAAGGCGCGCACGGAGGCAAAGATGTTGCAACACGACCTCTAGCGTTACAACGCCGCGGCCTAACGCTCGACCAAAACGACTAGGAGCGGCGTTGCAACGCGCGCTATCGCATTGCAACGCCAAATACGTTTCACGCAAGGAGCAACGGGCAAAAAATAGATTTTTAATATATATTAATTATAAAAATGTTTTATATTTAATATATTTAATTTTAATTAATATAATTAGATTATATTAATTAAAATTATTTCTAGGGTGCCAAAATTGGTATAATTTTTGCTATTTTAATTATGCAATTGTTGTGTAATTATTGCCATGCATAATGCATGCTTGTATTTTAGAAATCCCACCTTAGGTTAAGAATTTTCATGCATCATTTATATTATAAGGAGTTATATTATATAGTTTGCATGATTAATTAATATAAGGTTGTTATATTAATTTTTGGACAACATTGACATGCATTATTTTTCATGAGATGAATATGCTATGAATGTCTTATTATTCATGTGATGAATTATCAAGCACTGTAACATAGTATGCATGTCACCTAAGGTTAATTATTAGTTTTAATGTGTTTAGAACTTGAAAATAATAGACCTTAGGTTATCTAGTTCTAATTAGATTAGAATTAGGAACCAAGTAGTTTATAAGCTATGATTAAAAGACGAACTCTGTGTAAGGAAAGTTCTTTCTAGATCAGGGTATTTAAGACTTTGGAAAACGGAACACCCCTACCGAAATCGACACGGGAGTGAAATTTAATCGAGAGAATCTTATAAATTACAATGAGCGTCGTGGGTTTATTAAGGGGTTAATAAACTAGAAATCCTAGTTTTAATATAAGGAGTTATATTAACAAACTTAGGATAAAATCAATATGAGAGTTATGTTGATTATCAATATAAGAGTTATATTGATAGAGTTAGGTAAAACCATTAGCCGGGTTTTTAGCCTAAGTAAGATTCCTATAAACTTTAAACTATTCAGTGGGAGGAAAAAGTGTATGAGATACATATTTTTCCACCTACGCTATCTCCGGGAAGTTCACATTGTGAGACTCATACTTGGCCTCTTGGCGCAAACGGGAGCGTCCCCCTTTTGATATTGAATAGTGAAACATTTTGTAATTTAATGAATAGTATTTGACAAATTTATGTTTAGTGTCATCCCAAAGTTGATGTTCATTTCTATATTTATTTTTTGAACAATAGATTGTTATGTTTTGTATCAGTTTAAGTGGGATAATGTAAACTTTGAATGAAATGTAATTTGCTTGGATTAATGACACAAACTCATTGTATAACTAATCTTGTAGATCATTTATTTATTATTTTACTTCTAATTTGAACTAAGGTAGGAAACATGGATAATACCATCATGAATAATTTTAAAAGCCATCAAAGTTACAACAATAGCAAAAAAATTTACAATTCAAAAGTATAATATAGCTTTAACTTAAGTTAAAAAAAATAGCTACAAATAAATGCTATAATTACTAAAATGCTATCGTAGATTACTACAATATTATTATAACATTGGTAAAATGCTATCATTGATTTTAAAAAGATGAAATTATGCTATTAAGACTTTTGATATAACATTTTTATAACCTTTATAAAATGCTATAAAAAGTCTAATTTTTATAGGTTTTATAAAATGTTGTAAAAAGTCACAGACTTTTAATAGCATGGGCTCTCATGACTCTGCAGAAAAAGCTATGAAAGGCCTATTACAACATTTTTTCGAAGCTATCATAGACCATTTTTCCTGTAGTGTAGTGAGTGGGAGCAAGTTTAGTGAAAACAAAACCTACGGTCTCTTTTTCTGGTTTACACCGTTAGACCACTATGGTCAGCCTGCTAGTTTGGCCTGGACTAGACAATTCCTTCGGAGGGCTTGATCATAGGGGATCAAACACAGTAGACACCCGAAAGGGATAAAATTTTCCTTAGACTATTTTCCAATCTAATCCTCCCTTCGGCGGATTTTATTGGATCGAGACTCTGGGATCTATAGACAGAGGGTTACACTCACGGGGTACATAAGTTCTGTATGTATCCAGACCAAAAAATGGTAACTAAAACCTATGGGAATAAGAGTTATTCTGGTATTAGGTTTTGGTCAAGAATGTCTTGATCCAGAGGAGAATGTTTTTTTATTACCCTTCGGTGTCATACATTCTAAATCTTTGGAGTATCATTGCAAATTATAAATGGCCTAGGAATCATTTGATAATTAGCTAAAACATGATTGGATTAGAGTTATAGCAAGAAACTCACACAAGTTTGTTTGTAAATTTTCAGCAAAAATGTCTAGCTCTATAATTTCCTTATTGGGTGCGGAAAGGTTAACCGGATAGAATATGATGACATGAAAAAACAAACTCAACACTATTTTGGTACTGGATGATCTGAAGTTTGTGCTAACTGAGGAGTGTCCTTAGGTGCCAGGCTCGAATGCGTCACGAAATGTTCGTGATGCATATGATCGATGGATCAAGACCAATGATAAGGCCAAGGTCTACATGCTGGCAAGTATGTCTGACATATTAGCCAAGAAGCATGAGGACATGATTACTGCCAAGGAAATCATGGATTCTGTGCAGGGTATGTTTGGACAACAGTCCACACAAGCCCGGCGTAATGCCCTAAAGTACATATTCAACTCGAGGATGCCAGAGGGTACATCTGTTCTGGATCATATCCTGGATATGATGGTGCACTTTAACATCGCGGAGTCGAATGGTGCTTCCATCGATGAGTCAAGCCAGGTCAGCTTCATTCTGGAAACCCTTCCAGATAGTTTCCTGCAGTTTAGAAGTAATGCTGTTATGATCAAGCTTACTTTTAATCTTACCTCCCTTCTGAATGAACTCCATACCTTTCAGTCTTTGATGAAAATTCAAGGATCGAAAGGTGAGGCAAATGTTGCTAGTAGGAGTTATCACAGAGGTTCGACCTCTAGGACAAAAACAATGGCTTCATCTTCTTCTAACCTGAGAGGTAAGAAGAAGAACATGAAGAAGGTTGGTAAAGGGAAACAGGCTAGCAAAGTTGCCGCCCAGAAGGGCAAGAAAGTCAAAGACGTTGCTGACAAAGGAAAGTGTTTCCACTGCAACGAAGACGGGCATTGGAAACGAATCGTCCAAGTACATTGCGAGAAAAAAGAATAAGGAAGGTAAATATGATTTACTTTGCCTAGAAGCTTGTTTAGTGGATAATGATAAAACAAACTTGGATACTTGATTCAGCGCCACTAATCATGTTTGCTCTTCTTTTCGTGGAATTGATTCTTGGCGTGACTACAAAAGAAGAGATAACGCTCTGGGATGGAAATGGAGAAGTCGTCTCAGCTGTAGCAGTAGGCACAATGAAGCTTTATTTTGGCAAGAAATATGTATTGTTGGACAATATATTAGTGATACCAGGGTTTACTAGAAACCTTATTTCCATTTCTTGCCTTATAGAACAATGTATTTATGTTTCCTTTTCTATGAATAAAGTGTTTATTTTGAAGAAAGGTTTAGAAATATGTTCGGCTTCATTAGAAAATGGATTGTATGTTTCAAGGTCTAATTCAGTCAAAATGATTTTGAACACTGAATTATTTAAAACTGCAAAGGCACAAACCAAGAGACATAAGATTTCTCCTGAAGAAAATGTTCATCTTTGGCATCTAAGATTAGGTCACATTAATCTCAATATGATTGAGAGATTGGTTAAAAATGGACTTCTAAACGAGTTAGAAGAAAATTCTTTGCCAGTATGTGAATCATGCCTATAAGGCAAAATGACTAAAAGACCTTTTAGTGGAAATGGTTATAGAGCCAAAGACCCTCTAGAGCTTATACATTCAGACCTTTGTGGTCCGATGAATGTTAAAGCCAGGGGAGGATATGAATATTTCATCTCTTTTATAGATGATTATTCTAGATTTGGGCATATTTACCTAATGCACCACAAGTCTGAATCACTTGAAAAGTTCAAGGAATTCAGGACTGAGGTTGAAAATCAATTAGGTAAAATCATTAAAACACTTCGATCGGATCGAGGTGGAGAGTACATGGATTTAAAATTCCAGAACTATATGATAGAACATGGAATTACATCTCACTCTCACTCCCCACACACACAACAAAAAAAGCAGTATCGGAAAGGAGAAATAGAACCTTGTTGGACATGGTTCGATCAATGATAAGTTATGCTCATCTCCCTAGTTCCTTTTGAAGTGCAGTATACATTTTGAATAATGTGCCCTCCAAAAGTGTTTCTGAAACACCTTTTGAACTCTGAAAAGGATGTAAAGGTAGTTTATGTCACTTCAGAATATGGGGTGTCCCAAGACATGTGCTTGTGACAAATCCAAAGAAGTTGGATTCACGTTCAAAATTATGCCTATTCGTAGGATAGCCAAAAGAAACAAGAGGTGGTTTATTCTATGATCCTAAGGAAGATAAGGTTTTTGTGTCGACAAATGTCACTTTCTTGGAGGAGGACCACATAAGGGACCACAAGCCAAAAAGTAAAGTAGTGTTGAGTGAGTTAGACGGATCATTAGCAAAGGTTGCTAATAAAAACACTAGTACGTCAACAAGAGTTGTTGATACTAGTTTGTCTAGTCAAGAAAGTCCATCTCAAGAGTTGAGTATGCCTCGACGTAGTGGGAGGGTTGTAATACAGCCTGACCGTTACATGGGTTTAGCTGAAACACAAGTTGTTATACCATATGACAATTGCGAGGATCCATTGACTTATAATCAAGAAATGGTTGACAAAGACAAAGACAAATGGGTCATAGCCATGGACCAAGAAATGGAGTCGATGTACTTTAATTCTGTTTGGGATCTTGTAGATAAGCCTGATGGGGTAAAACCTATAGGTTGTAAGTGGATCTACAAGAGAAAACGTGGTGTAGATGGAAAGGTGCAAACCTTTATAGCTAGACTAGTAACAAAAGGTTATACCCAGGTTGAAGGGGTTGACTATAAGGAGACCTTTTCACCTGTTGCTATGGTAAAATCTATTCGTATCCTTCTTGCCATTGCCACATGTTATGACTATGAGGTATGACAAATGGATGTCAAGACAGTCTTTTTGAATGGCAAACTTGAGGAAACCATCTACATGGACCCACCCAAAGGGTTCATTGAACCAGGACAAGAGCAAAAGGTTTGCAGGCTTAAAAGGTCAATTTATGGACTGAAACAAGCCTCTAGGTCTTGGAATATAAGATTTGATGAAGCAATCATTTCTTATGGTCTTAACCAGAATGATGATGAACCTTGTGTCTACAAGAAAATCATCAATAGTTCTGTCGCTTTCCTAATTCTCTATGTGGATGATATACTACTCATTTGGAATGATGTAGGTTATCTTACTGACATCAAGGAATGTCTAGCTACGCAGGTTCAAATGAAAGATTTGGGTGATGCGCAGTTTGTTCTTGAGATCCTGATTGTCCGGAACCGTAAGAATAAAACACTAGCCTTGTCTCAAGCATCATACATAGACAAAGTGTTGTCAAGGTTGAAGATGCAAGATTCCAAAAAGGGCTTGTTGCCTTTTAGACATGGAATCCATTTATCTAAGGAATAGTGTCCTAAGACACCTCAAGGAGTTGAAGATATGAGACGGATTCCATATGCATCGGTTGTTGGGAGCCTGATGTATGTCATGTTGTGTACTAGGCCCGACATCTATTTTGCAGTTGGGATGGTTAGTCGGTATCAATCCAATCCAGGACTTGAATACTGGACAGCGGTTAAAACAATCCTTAATTATCTTCGGAGAACAAGGAACTACATGCTTGTGTATGGGGCTAAGGATTTGATCCTAACAGGATACACGGATTCTGACTTTCAGACTGATAAAGATTCTTCGAGATCTACATCAGGGTCAGTATTCACTCTTAACTGAGGAGTCAGTAGTATGGCGGCGTTAAGCAAGGATGCATCACTGATTCCACCATGGAGGTCGAATATGTAGCAGCTTGTGAAGCAGCTAAGGAGGTCGTTTGGTTAAGGAAATTCATGCTAAATTTGGAAGTTGTTCCAAATACGACTTTGCCCATCACACTGTATTGCGATAACAATGGTGCAGTGGAAAATTCGAGGGAACCCCGAAGTCACAAGAGGGGAAAGCACATAAAGCGGAAGTATCATCTCATTCGGGAGATCGTGCATAGAGGAGACGTGATTGTCACGAATATAGCCTCAGAGAACAACATTGCTGATCCTTTTACAAAGGCTCTCACGGCTAAAGTATTTGATAGTCACCTAGAAGGTCTAGATTTACAAGTCTTCCCCAACTAGGGCAAGTGGTTGTATTTTGTACAAAGGGGTTTAAATGCCCTAGTTTATTGTATTTACATTACTGTAATGTTTAGTACTCCACAAGCTTTAGGTCAAGTGGGAGATTGTTGGGATTTATGCCCTAAACTTGTGTAATTTTGATCAATTAAATAAAGTGTTATTTGTTTTGATAAGATTACAGTTTTACTTTTATAAATCCAATAAACTAAGCTCCAAGGTTATAACATTTATCTTCAGATCAGTGTAGTGGACACTATTTGGGTTGAGTTCAAGATTATAACCTAAATAGTTTATGGTATAAGAATAAGGTTGGAAACCTCATTCTGGTAACACCATGGATGAGGCCCACATTGTAATTAGTACAAATGAGGTAATCGAACTCATTCATGTAGTTGACATGAGAGTGAGGGCATCCTGTATGAAGAGTTCATACAAGACTGGATCACAAATTATTAGTCTAACCAGTGTAACACCGTTAACAGGATAAGACTAGTAATTTATAGATGGTCATTAGTGACTCGACCTGAATCCTGAGCAAGTTAAGAACTTCTGCTTATAGTTGTTTGTCCTTAGACTTGTATGGGTGAGAGTGGCCTGTAGCCGACTCAATAAGCCTACCTTCTAAGGGACAAAACCTCGTAGGTAGCTGAGAACTTAACTGTGCAAGATGGAATTCACTCATTCTTCTACTGAGAAATTAGATAGAATTCACTCTTTCCGGTGGTCATGTCTTTGCACGTTGGAGTTTCTGTTGCTGAGATCGTGATCGTGGGAGAGAGGAGCACTTGAAGAAAAGTTCTACAAAAATTTTGAGCTATGCCGACGGTATTTTTCCCGACGCAAGTTTTTGCGTCGGGATATCGGCTCTTAGCCGACGCAAGAGGGTGCGTCGACAAGGTGTATAATAAGTCGACGCATAATGCGTCGGCATGGTTGGGATTAATTAAATAAAAAAACGTGTATTTCTCTTTCTTTGATGCTTTATCTCGCAAAATTTCCTCTCTCTCTCGAATCTTCTCTCGCAAAACCAAAGTCGAATCTGCACGAAAAAAAAAATCTTCCTCTCAAATCTTCCTCTCGAATCTGCACGAAAAAAACGAGCTTCATATCTGCACAAAAAAACGTTGTCGACGGGAGTTCACCGAAGGGCCTTCATCGATCGAAAGGGATTATCCACAACGTTCAGAAAGGAAAAATAATATCGACCTTCAAATCGAGTTCGCCTTTGCGTTTCGTTCAAGATCGCCATGCTTTGCGTTTTGGATTCTGCTTCATCTTCGATTCCCAAGTAAGTTCCAACCTCGATTCCTCTTCTTCGATGCTTCCAGTTATTCAACTATATAAACTGCCCCCATTATTTCATGCTTTGTTCCTTTTCCCTCTCCTAACACTATCAAGTGGATTTTATTTTATTCATTTACCTTTCTAGGCTTTGTTCTTTTATCTCTTCTTAATTTTATTAGGGTTTCTGATAGGCCACTGATCAAGTAACCCCTTCTGCTTGGTGGTTTTTATTTACTATGTTTGGTGTGTGTTAGGCCCTTAATTAAGGCCCAATATTCCCGTAAAGGGAAAAAGGCCTCCGCTGGTGGAAGTTAGTTAAGATTGTTGTGATTGTTTTGTTATGCTGTGGGACCCAATATGTAGGGGTGTAACTTTTTGAAGTATAATTAGTAATTTCCGTTATGTTTGGGGGGAGGAATTTTGAGTGACAGTAGGGGAGGGATAGAAGACTAGCAGTCGAGAGTGACTGGGTTGAATCCTGTTTTTGTTAAGTTTCTTCTTGTTCTCTGTTATTCTGCCTGAGCAATATATCAAAAGGGAGCCAAGCCCTATCATATTGGTATCAGAGCAGTCATCCTGGGGAGAACGAGGAAGATGACTCAGCGATTGTTGGAAGAGAGGTTGGAATTGGTGGATAAGGAACAACGAGTTGTTCGGGAAGAATTATCGGAGATTCAAACGAAGATATTCAGGATTCCGTCAATGGAGGAAGGAATTTCTTCACTTCATAAGTCGATGGAAGTCGTAATCTCTGAGTTAGCAGCGTTAAGTGCGCGATCGGTGTTGTCGGCCGAGGGGGACAGTGTGACGGGGGAAAAATTGGCAAATCGCGGGAAACAGGAGGAAAGTAAAGCTGGCGTCACGTCGGAGCAACGAACGTCGACAGGTAGTCCGGTGGAGGAAGGAAACGATCGAGGCAAATTCAAGAAAGTTGAAATGCCTGTGTTCGGAGGAGATGACCCGGACGCTTGGTTGTTTAGAGCGGAACGTTATTTTCAGATTCACAAGTTGTCGGAGTCTGAGAAGATGATTGTCACGGCGATCAGTTTTGATGGAGTAGCCTTGAACTGGTTTCGGGGCAAGGAAGAAAGGGAGCCGTTCAAGAGTCGGGCAAGACTCGCGAATCAAAGTTACTAACCCGGCTCGTGAAGGTTCGAAAGGGGCGGTTTCGGGTCAATTTTTGGTCACAAACAGACCGGACGGTGACGGAATACTGTAATGAGTTTGAACTGTTGATGGCTCCGTTACCCCATCTCCCGAAGGACGTAGTTGAAAATACGTTCATGAATGGGCTGGATCCAGTAGTTAGAGCTGAAGTACAGTGCTGGAAGCCTTCTGGGCTGGATGCGATGATTGAAATGGCCCAACTAGTTGAGGGGCGGGAAATGGCTCGTCTGGAAGCTGGGAAGGTGGGCTCCACTAACCAAAAAGGGAATCTGGCTGCCTCTAAGTCGCATAGTGGATACATGCAAAATCCACGGCCGCCTGACGTAATTCCCACGCGTACCATTACGTTGTTGGGACAAAGCAAGCGGCGCGCCGCTATTAATAATATCAAGAGGGAAGGACCTTCAAAGAGGCTATCGGATGCAGAGTTTCAAAGTCAAAAGGAGAAGGGGCTTTGTTTCCGTTGTGAGGAAAAGTATACTGTCGGTCATCGCTGCAAGGTGAAGGAAACTCGGGAATTGAGAACCATGGTTGTGCATGAAAATGGTGAAGTATCTGAGATTCTTGAAGATGGACCTCTGGAGTTGTTTGACGAGGAAGAGAAGGTCGAGATAGTGGGGGAAAGTGATGTTGCTCATTTGTCCCTTAACTCCGTGATCGGAATGACAAACCCGGGCACTATAAAGATGAAAGGAACGATCAGTGACAGAGAGGTAATTGTTCTTATCGATTGTGGGGCAACTCACAATTTTATTTCACACAAGTTAGTTGAACTGTTGCATTTGCCAGTTACGGATACAGCTCATTATGGGATTGTGATGGGGGGGAATATTACGGTAAAAGGAAAAGGGGTCTGCAAAAGTGTCGTCATGGACATCGGAAAATTACGTGTTGTAGAAAATTATCTGCCCTTGGATCTGGGGAGTATTGACGTGGTTCTTGGTATGCTCTGGCTTACCTTGGGAGAAACGAGCATTCACTGGCCAACTTTGACAATAAAAGTAGTGGTTGGGGACGAGCTGATTACCCTCCGTGGTGACCCGAGTCTCACTAAGTCCAAAGTTTCATTAAAAAAAATGATGAAAGCTTGGGAATCAAGTGATCGCGGATTTCTGGTAGAATATAAAGCCCTGCAGACAGTTCATCTACAAGAAGAGGAAGGTCTGGCAGGTCAAGACATCACGGTTAGACATCCAATGGACGACTTGTTTCGTTCTTATAGTGATATTTTTCAAGAACCAGAGGGTTTACCACCGATTCGAGACATCAATCATCACATCCACCTCAAGGAGGGTACTGATCCCGTCAATGTTAGGCCCTATCGCTATGCCCAGATACAAAAAGGGGAGATTGAGAAACTTGTTCGAGAAATGCTTATGGCCGGCATTATTCGTCCTAGCTATCGCCCGTTCTCAAGCCCAGTTTTACTCGTCAAGAAAAAGGATGGTGGGTGGCGTTTCTGTGTTGATTACCGAGCACTCAATAATGTCACCATTCCCGACAAGTTTCCAATTCCTGTGGTAGAAGAGTTGTTGGACGAGCTCCATGGTTCGACGATCTATTCTAAGTTAGATTTGAAGTCGGGTTATCACCAGATCCGGATGAATGAGGATGATATTCAGAAGACGGCTTTTCGTACTCATGAAGGCCATTATGAATTTTTGGTCATGCCCTTCGGATTGACCAACGCCCCTTCGACATTCCAAGCATTGATGAATATCATATTCAAGACTTATTTACATAAGTTTGTCTTGGTCTTTTTTGATGACATACTTGTTTTTAGTAAGGGAGAATCCGAACATATGCATCACTTAACCATTGTGTTCGATGTTTTACGAGATAACTGTTTGTTTGCGAATCGAAATAAATGTCAGTTTGTCCAAGCTCGCATCGAGTATTTGGGCCACTGGGTTTCTGCTGACGGGGTTGAGGCAGACTCTGGAAAGATTCAGGCCATGTGGAATTGGCCGCGTCCGACGTCCATTAAGGATCTACGAGGATTCTTGGGATTGACTGGATACTATCGCCGCTTCGTTCAGGGCTATGGTACCATTGCTGCTCCATTGACGCGTTTGCTTAAAAAGGGGCCGTTTGAGTGGGACGAGGAGGCCACTGTGGCTTTTGAACAGTTGAAGAATGCTATGGTAACTTTGCCTGTACTGGCATTGCCTGACTTTAATCTTCCCTTTGTTATTGAGACTGACGCCTCTGGAACTGGAGTTGGGGCAGTTTTGATGCAGGATCAACGGTCGATTGCTTATTATAGCCAGACTCTGTCACTCCGGGCACAATCTCGATCTATTTATGAAAGAGAGCTAATGGCAATCGTGTTTGCTATACAGAAGTGGCGGCCATATCTGTTGGGACAAAAATTTATCGTGAAGACAGATCAACGAGCGTTGAAGTTTTTACTTGATCAGAGAGTGATACAACCGGAATACCAGAAATGGATTGCTAAACTGTTGGGGTACGACTTTGAGGTTCAATACAAGCCGGGCTTTGGCAATAAAGCAGCTGATGCTTTGTCTCGTCTGCCCCCTACCGTTCAGTTGAATCATTTATCTGTGTCGTTTATTGTAGATATTCTCAAAGTAAGGGAGGAGGTGGCTACTGATGATCGCCTTCAAGCGATAGTGACGAAATTGATTGAGGAGGAGGGCAGTGTACCCCGCTATTCTTGGGTCCAAGGGACTCTCTATTACAAAGGCCGGTTAGTTCTCTCCAAATCTTCGTCCCTTATTCCAGCCATTCTTCATACATATCATGACTCTGTAATTGGGGGGCATTCGGTTTTTTTGCGCACTTATAAACGGTTGTCTGGTGAGTTGTATTGGGAGGGCATTAAGACTGATACAAAGAATTATGTGGCTAACTGTCTTATCTGCCAGCAGAATAAGTCTATGGCTACTTCGCCCGCCGGCTTGCTCATGCCATTGCAAATGCCTGAGCGCATTTGGGAGGACATTTCAATGGATTTTGTGGAAGGGCTCCCTCGGTCTAATGGGTTTAATACAGTCCTGGTAGTGGTGGATCGTTTGAGTAAGATGGCTCATTTTGTGGCCTTGCGACACCCTTTTACCGCTCATTCCGTAGCTACTGTCTTTGTGCAGGAAATTGTGCGCCTCCATGGGTACCCTCGGTCCATCGTGTCGGACAGGGATAAGATCTTTCTGAGTAACTTCTGGTCTGAATTATTCCGCCTCCAAGGGACAAAATTATGTCGGAGCTCTGCTTACCATCCCCAATCCGATGGTCAAACTGAAGTTGTCAATCGTAGCTTGGAGACTTATCTCCGGTGCTTTTGCAGTGAGAGACCAAAGGCGTGGCAGCAGTGGCTTAATTGGGCGAGTCTTCGGTATAACACTTCTTTTCACAAACACCAATTAACATGACTCCTTTTCAGGCTGTGTATGGTCGACCTCCGCCACCGTTGGTATCCTATGGTTTGTCCAAAACCACTAATGACTCCTTAGAGCAACAGTTAATTCAACGTGATATTGCTCTGGATGCGTTAAAGCATCATCTGGATTTGGCTCGCAGCAGGATGAAGAAATTTGTTGACCGTAAGCGTTCCGAGGTTACCTACCAGGTAGGGGAACATGTGTTTTTAAAGCTTCGTCCGTATCGCCAGTCTTCTTTGGCTAAGCGGAGAAATGAGAAGTTATCACCAAAGTACTTTGGTCCGTATCAGATCACAGAAAGGATTGGTAGTGTGGCTTATCGACTTCGATTACCAGCGACTGCGAATATCCATCCTGTCTTCCATGTTTCTCAGCTTAAGCGCGCTGTTGGTGACTTAGCGGGAGTTCAATCTCATGATCCTGTTTTGACTGATGATTTTGAATGGGTGGCTCAACCCCAAGAAGTTTTGAATGGGTGCCTGATATTTTCCATTTTATGACTTATTCGCTAGGGCACGGCGTTGCAACGCCATGCCCAGCGTTGCAGCGCCGTGCTATTGATATAAAAAACAAAAGATGCATCTTGTAAGGGAGGTCTTTTTGGAGAGATTTTGACACCATTGTTTAAACACTATTGTGAGAGATTGTAAGATGATTTTTTGGGAGATTTCAAGAAGTAGACTTTTTGGAGCTCGGGGTTCGTGATAGGTGCCGGGATCATTGTCGTTCAAGCCACGAGAGTTATTTCTTCGTTCTTTTCACTTTTATTGTTTAACTATGGTTTTGTATTTGAGTTTAGTAGGATTTATAGTGGACATGAGTAGCTAAACTTGTTATCTTAGGGATAGATGTAGCCTTTTAATTATGTTATTTTGTTGAATTGACTGCCTTTGGTTTATTGTAATGCTTTTATTCATGCAATTGCATCCTTAATGCTTATAGACTCTTGATCACGGTTTATTTGTTCTTAGGTCTGAATTTATTCTTGAGAAAGATACTTTAGATCTGATCTCTTTTGCATGACTGATAGTTACTTTGACATGAGAATGATTGAAGTGCTATTAGAAACCCATAAGAATTGAACTTAGTGGCATGTTAGATTTTAGGTTGAACAGAGATGTTTAATTCTATGTCTTGCATGAGATTCACTTGCCTCAAGAGAGGTTATTTGTTATCTTAGTTTCTTTGTTTATAAAAGCAGTGCAATAATCCAGTAGCATGATCTCAATAAAATAGTTAATTAATTGGTGAAGTCTAGTCCCTAAGATATTTGTCTCTCCTGATTGTTCTCAACTTTCACTCTTTGATTTTGTGTTTTCACCTCACTTTAAAGTCTAATTTTCTAGATAAAATTTAGTGGTGTTATTGATAGGAATTAATTGAATTAAATACCCAATCCTATGGACGATACTCGTACTCAAATTCACAATATTAAAACGTGACCCGTACACTTGCGGTATTGCAAAATTTACGCAACAGCAAGCCGAGTATCGCTTAGTCGATTATATCATCGAATCTAATGTTGACTTCCAGGATGCATGGGCTAACGTTGATTTTATGTACGCACCGGTCAACGTGAATGGAAATCATTGGGTGTTAGCCTGCATTGATCTACATCATTATGAGATCAAAGTTTGAGATTCGTTATCAACGATTCCGTTGGAGATTGCGCAGGAAGTAGAGCCACTGCGAATGATGATACCCGCGATATTAGGTGCAACAGGGTTTTTTGCAAGAAGAGGCGGATCATCACAACATACAAGACCTTGGCCAATGGTCATGGTAGAGCCCGTTCCAAAGCAACATAATTCATCAGATTGTGGGGTTTTACCATCAAATTATTTGAATATGTTGTTACTGGTTCTGATTTCGTTAGCCTGTGTCAAGAGAAAGTATTATATTTTAGGAAGCAATTGGCTTTTCAGTTATGGTGTAATACTCCGATGTATTAAAACTCTAGTATCATATGTAGTCGTTATTTGGTGATGTCTTTTTATTTATATACAAAGTTTTCATTATTTTATTAGATGCGAGAAAAAAAAATATAAACTATTTTAAATTATTGTCATGTTTTATTAGGTGCGAGAAAGGTGCGAGACAAAAACAGAATGTATGTTTCCATTTTTTTGTTACTTGAGGTTTGTTTCTTGAAGAATTAAAAAAGTATAACACAAATCACAAACTACTTTTAATTATTGTCATGTTTTATTAGGTGCGAGAAAGGTGCGAGAAAAAAAACAAAATTCACATAATTAATGTATTAATTGTTAACAAACAAATATTCAACATAACAACCACTTAACTTTTCAGCATATGCAATGGGATTACGACATGTCAATCTATTATGGTCTCGTTCATTACATCTGCCACATCTATGGACTATGGGACTTTCTCCAACGGATGGAATCCTCTTTTTCTGGCGTTGACCAACCCTAGCCACTACTTTTGGAGGTAGTACCTTCATTTCCACATAGTCTGCTGATGTCTTCCACTCCGAGGCATTTCCAACAGGATAAATAGGCTCCACATATGCTGCTAGCAAACATTCATTAGTATAATAACGATTACATAAGCCATATACATTTATACTCCGAGCTCTTGCTGCAGCAATTGCATGGGTGCATGGTAATTGCTCTAGTTGGAACTCCTTACCGCTACACTCTTGAGAATTAAGATCAACAATCACTTCTCCGTCTATGTCCTTCACATGTAATTGATAATAATCAATTGAATCAATCTTCATTGTTAAAGAACGTTCATGGCTTATATGTACTATTTCTTCTGCCCACTCCGTCAAGATGGATGTACCTTTTGAACCTTTTTCTCGACCTCCCAAAACCATCTTTGGAGTAAAGCTCTCAAGTGTTCAACCAATGCAACAATTGGTAATCCTATAGGTTCACTCAAAAGGGCATTCATGCTCTCATCTATATTCGTGGTCATCATATTGTATCGCCTTCTTGGGCAATGAATACGTGCCCAACGTGAAAGACCAACATTTTCCAATTACTTTCCTACACCATTATCGAATGTTAGGATGTGCCCCCACGATTCTTGAAATTTTGACTCCCGATATGCTCTAGCAGCATTACAAAACAAATGTTCTATTGTTTCACTGTTGAATTTAGTAACCAAATTATCTCTCAAATGTTGCACGCAAAGAGCGTGAAATGCATTGGGAAACACCGAAGCAATAGAGTTTGATATGCTTTTATTTCGATCTGATACAAAAACTAGGTCACTAACTTCTCCTATTGCACCTTTTAACTTTTCCAAGAACCATGTCACTGAACCATCAGATTCCCTATCGACGATTCCGAATGCAAGGGGGAAAATTTGATTATTTTCGTCTAAGCATGTGACAATTATAAAAGTACCCTTATATTTGTACTTCAGGAATGTTCCATCCATAACTATGACATGTCGCATACAATTTAGAAATCCTCGAACACATGGACCTAGTGCAATAAAAAGATATTTGAAGAACTGACCATCTTCGAGTTTAATGTCACAAAATGTACCTGGATTTGCCAGTTTAAGTGCTTCGCCATATCGACGCAATAAATTATATGAATCCTCTGGTGATTCACGTACTCGCATATACGCAATTTCTCTAGCACGCCACGCTTTTTCATAACTCATATTTATACCATAGTCTTGTCTCATGTCTTCTATGATGTCACGAGGTTTGTATTGACGACCAACTCCTTTGAATTTTTATTTTATTAGTCCCCCCACTACCCAAGCCTTTGCTTGTCTATAGTCATGATTCAGTTTATCAAGTGAACATGAGTGAACGTTTACATACTTTGAAATCTTGAATATATCTGAACACTTCAATTGGACAGCCCGAAGTCTCCATTTACATTTATCATCAACACATTTAACATAAAGAATCTTCTTGGTAGACTTCTTTACTCTAAATTAAAAAAAAAAATTCATTGCCACCACACTTAATCTCATGGATAATTCCCTCTTGCCAAAAAATATTTGCCCTACCTCCAACTCATCATTTGTGGAGCTTTCTTATGTCCAAGTATTTTTCTTCACATATGTAGATTGGCTAACTGATTGTTCTCCACTATCACGTTTTCTTTTACCATATTTTGAAGTCTTTATTTCTTGTGGGATGTCACAGGATTCAGAATTAAAGTTATTGCCCTCATCATATGAATCCCATCTAGTGGTCTCATCTCTGCCATTAACTACGTCAACTTCAGCGACATTATAATCTAATGTTGCACGCACCAGAATCGGAACATTTGTATCTAAGGTCTTAACTTGATTGCTACCAGAAATCGATTTATGACCTTCAAAATAAACATCCTGCGCTGAGTCTGACCTTTTATACTTAGGTTCAAATGTGATGTACAAGGGGACTTGAAGCATATTTTCACAAAAAAGATAAAATTTTAAATCACGATCATTACTTATCTCCAGTAGAGGTGTTTGATTATCAGATCTTATCTCATATATGCATCTAAGTTTGATGTTAAGCTCTTTAGGGTCAACTTCAGTGAGATCATATATTTCAACAACTAAATCCTTCTGTGTGATTTCTTTACTTACAACAAGACCTTTTAACAAACCTCCTACATATTTTTTTTCCTTCTCATCCCATACTCCACCATAACGAACCAAAATAGGAACATGTGTCATCCTTAAACACTTAATTTCTGCAAAAGGAAAAAGAAAAATATAATTAGATAAGAATGAATTCAATAATCTATTTATGAAAAAGACATATAGTTTTACATTCTGTTTTTTTTCTCGCACTTTCTCTACACTCCAATAAACCATGAAAATTTAGCTAAAAATCAAAAGTCATCACCAAGACCTAGCTAGACATGCATAAATAACAACAAAAAAGGTAAGAACCTAAGGAAAATGCTCGTTTTACATTCTGTTTATTTTCTCGCACTTGTCTCGCACCATTCTCGCACCTAATAAACAATGAAAACTTTGTATATAAAAAAAAGACATCACCAAATAACGACTATAGAACCTAAAAAGAATGATATGAATGAAAGAAAAACACCAAGTGAACATAAAAAAATCATTATCATACAACACAAGATTAGAAACTGGAAATGAAATCCAAGTTCATTTTCATTGAGTAAAAAGATCAAACACTTTGTCTGCAACATTTAAAATTGTTTTACAAATAGTGGAACGAAAAGAAAGAAAGAAAATGAAAAAACCCGTACTTCGTGGTTGTTGGTTCGCCGAAAGAAAGAAACAAAATGTTAATGAAACCGGTTTGTGTTCTCCACTTCGTGGTCGCCGGATCGTGGTCGCCAATGAGTTTCCGTCGCCGGTGAGGAGTCGAGGTGAGTTCATGCGAGAGAGAGACTTGCTTTACGTGAGAGAGAGCCTCCTTTGCGTGAGAGAATTTGTGAGTTTTGTTAAAATAAGGGCATGGGCTTTTAAAATTGGGGATTTTTTAAAAAGGGTAAATTGGTAATTGCATACCCTAAAAGTCCTAATAGTCTACCCATCTAAAAAAGGTCCTAAATCTCTTTTATGCCCTTACATTTATCCCATTTTTGGCAATTTCCCAACAATCTACTTCACTTCATTATTCCGACTCATGAATCAACAACTCACAACAAATCTCTTGCCTATTATTTCATATCATCAAAATGAATCTTAGACATAATGATTTTAGTAAAAGTATTTGTTTATAGGTGATTTATTAAAAATAATTTTCATAGAATTTATTTTAATGTTTGATTTTACACTCGATCTTAAATGATTAAACACATGTTTGAGAATTTTGAATATGAAAAAAAGTAATCCTAATCATTTCAAAATCGCTCTAAAAAACATGATATTAGTCTTGCAAATTGCCAATCCCTGTTGTCCACAGATCGACAAATTTTTTAAGGAAACTGCCACAATGTGGTTGCCACTTAATAACCTTCAGATGTAAATCTAAAAATATTTATGCCCCTAATAGCCCTTGGTTACAAAAGCGAAATACTCTTACAAATTCTCTCTCTTACATCTAACAACGTAAAACTGTCAAACACATTCTATCAATGTAACGCCCCAGAATTTCCATGTACCATTTAGATTGTACTTTGATTAATTTAATGGATTTTTTAAATTGTTGGGTCTTGATGCTTTGTAATTTAATTTAAGATTTTGCAATTTGAGGAGTTTGTTTATAGAAAAGGCCCTTTAAAAGCAATTTGTTAAGCCCAAGGGCATTTTTTTGTAGATGGAAGAAGATGAGGCATTTTCGTAATTTTAAAGAAAGTCAAATTAGGGTTTCAAAGAGTCAAATCTCCTTTTTTATTGCACGCAAGTCGAGGCATCTTCCTCCTTCACGCAACCCTTCCCGTCGGCGACTGTCTTCAATTTCTTCTTTTGGTCATTGTCTCCAGCGCCAACGCTCACTACAAGAGATTGTCGCCGCCGCAAATCGGGCTTCCTTGGACGACGGTTGTTTGTCGGATAAGGATACGCGCCGCTACTGCTCAGCTTCTCTGCGAAATGAATGCTGCCACTGATCACAGAAACCACCGAACGGTCGTCTTGCTCTCCGAGCTCCACCACCAAAAGTCACATGAACGACGTACCGACCACCATGCAGACAAGTCAGTCCTCCGATTGAACTGATGGCACCCCCTGGGTGTTTGGTCGCAGAACACCAGAGTGAACGACGAGGTTATTACTGCCACCGATTCACGATTTTGGTTCGAGTTTTTGGGTGGTTTTCAGTCGGTTTTCAAGTTCTGGTCACCGGTTCTATGTAGATTGTGTCACGAGCTTTCCAACCGTATCGTCCATGTGCCGCCTCCTCCGTTCACGGGTCATTGCACGCGCTGCTGTCTGCCGCCGGTCGATCGGCCACGCGCCGCCGCTCGCTGGAGCTAATTCCATTCCACCTGTTTCGATCCCTCCAGTCCGTTTCAAGCCTCTGTTAGTGTTAATTCAACCTAATTATTTGAGAATTTCGAAAGATATGATTGTTTATGTGTGTGAGTTAATTTAGAAAATTAGATTTGATTTAAGGGACTCGATATTGAACATGATTGAAAGGATTGTTGAGTCAGAGATTTAATTAAAGGATATCTCGAAGCAAAGCTAAGGTAAGGGATTTTCTACAAATAATTTTGATAAGGGGAGTAGATATGGTTTCTGGAAGATTTATTTTAAAAGAAAAAATTCAAGGATTTATTTCAAAGAGTGATTTTCTAGGATTTATGCTTAAGGCTTGAATTTAGAAAATGAAATATTTTAAAGGATTTGAGAGGACCCTAAGTAAATGATTCTCAAAAGATTTAGAAAGGAACTTCATCTTGGAATTTGAGAGGATTTGATAACAATCAATTGAATCAATCTTCATTGTTAAAGAACGTTCATGGCTTATATGTACTATTTCTTCTGCCCACTTCGTCAAGATGGATGTACCTTTTGAAGCTTCTTCTCGACGCTCCCAAAACCATCTTTGTAGTAAAGCACTCAAGTGTTCAACCAATGCAGCAATTGGTAATCCTATAGGTTCACTCAAAAGGGCATTCATGCTCTCAGTTATATTCGTGGTCATCATATTGTATCGCCTTCTTGGGCAATGAATACGTGCCCAACGTGAAAGACCCACAATTTTCAATTACTTTCCTACACCATTATCGAATGTTAGGATGCGCCCCCACGATTCTTGAAATTTTGACTCCCGATATGCCCTTGCAGCATTACAAAACAAATGTTCTATTGTTTCACTATTGAATTTAGTAACCAAATTATCTCTCAAATGTTGCACGCAAAGAACGTGAAATGCATTGGGAAACACCGAAGCAATAGAGTTTGATATGCTTTTATTTCGATCTGATACAAAAACTAGGTCACTAACTTCTCCTATTGCACCTTTTAACTTTTCCAAGAACCATGTAACTGAACCATCAGATTCCCTATCGACGATTCCGAATGCAAGGGGGAAAATTTGATTATTTTCGTCTAAGCAAGTGGCAATTATAAAAGTACCCTTATATTTGCACTTCAGGAATGTTCCATCCATAACTATGACATGTCGCATACAATTTAGAAATCCTCGAACACATGGACCTAGTGCAATAAAAAGATATTTGAAGAACTGACCATCTTCGAGTTCAATGTCACAAAATGTACCTGGATTTGCCAGTTTAAGTGCTTCGCCATATCGACACAATAAATTATATGACTCCTCTGGTGATCCACGTACTCGCATATACGCAATTTCTCTAGCACTCCACACTTTTTCATAACCCATATTTATACCATAGTCTTGTTTCATGTCTTCTATGATGTCACGAGGTTTGTATTGACGACCACCTCCTTTGAATTTTGATTTTATTAGTCCCCCCACTACCCAAGCCTTTGCTTGTCTATGGTCATGATTCAGTATATCAAGTGAACATGAGTGAACGTTTACATACTTTGAAATCTTGAATATATCTGAACCCTTCAATTGGATGACCATTAAGTCTCCATTTACATTTATCATCAACACATTTAACATAAAGAATCTTCTTGGTAGACTTCTTTACTCTAAATTAAAAAAAAAATTTCATTGCCACCACACTTAATCTCATGGATAATTCCTCTTGCCAAAAATATTTGCCCTACCTCCAACTCATCATTTGTGGAGCTTCCTTCTGTCCAAGTATTTTTCTTCACATATGTCGATTGGCTAACTGATTGTCCTCCACTATCACGTTTTCTTTTACCATATTTTGAAGTCTTTATTTCTTGTGGGATGTCAAAGGATTCAGAATTAAAGTTATTGCCCTCATCATATGAATCTCATCTAGTGGTCTCATCTCTGCCATTAACTACGTCAACTTCAGCGACATTATAATCTAATGTTGCACGCACTGATCAAACATTTGTATCTAAGGTCTTAACTTGATTGCTACCGTAAATCGATTTATGACCTTCAAAATGAACATCCTCACTACTGAAGTCGACCTTTTATACTTAGGTTCAAATGTGATGTACAAGGGGACTTGAAGCATATTTTCACAAAAAAGATAAAATTTTAGATCACAATCATTACTTATCTCCAGTAGAGGTGTTTGATTATCGGATCTTATCTCATATATGCATCTAAGTTTGATGTTAAACTCTTTAGGGTCAACTTCAGTGAGATCATATATTTCAACAACTAAATCCTTCTGTGTGATTTCTTTACTTACAACAAGACCTTTTAACAAACCTCCTACATATTTTTTTCCTTCTCATCCCATACTCCACCATAACGAACCAAAATAGGAACATGTGTCATCCTTAAACACTTAATTTCTGCAAAAGGAAAAGAGAAAAAAATAATTAGATAAGAATGAATTCAATAATCTATTTATGAAAAAGATATATAGTTTTACATTCTGTTTTTTTTCTCGCACCTTTCTCGCACCCAATAAACCATGAAAATTTAGCTAAAAATCAAAAGTCATCACCAAGACCTAGCTAGACATGCATAAATAACAACAAAAAAGGTAAGAACCAAAGGAAAATGCTCGTTTTACATTATGTTTTTTTTCTCGCACTTGTCTCGCACCATTCTCGCACCTAATAAACAATGAAAACTTTGTATATAAAAAAAAGACATCACCAAATAACGACTATAGAACCTAAAAAGAATGATATGAATGAAAGAAAAACACTTGAAGTGAACATAAAAAAAAAAAAAATTATCATACAACACAAGAATAGAAACTGGAAATGAAATCCAAGTTCATTTTCATTGAGTAAAAAGATCAAACACTTTGTCTGCAACATTTAAAATTGTTTTACAAATAGTGGAACCAAAAGAAAGAAAGAAAATGAAAAAACCCGTACTTCGTGGTTGTTGGTTCGCCGGAAGAAAGAAACAAAATGTGAATGAAATCGGTATGTGTTCTCCACTTCGTGGTCGCCGGATCGTGGTCGCCAATGAGTTTCCGTCACCGGTGAGGAGTCGAGGTGAGTTCATGCGAGAGAGAGTCCTCCTTTACGTGAGAGAGAGCCTCCTTTGCGTGAGAGAGAGTCTCCTTTGCGTGAGAGAATTTGTGGGTTTTGTTAAAATAAGGGCATGGGCTTTTAAAATTGGGGATTTTTTAAAAAGGATAAATTGGTAATTGCATACCCTAAAAGTCCTAAAAGTCTACCCATCTAAAAAAGGTCCTAAATCTCTTTTATGCCCTTACATTTGTCCCATTTTTGGCAATTTCCCAACAATCTACTTGACTTCATTATTTCGACTCATGAATCAACAACTCGCAACAAATCTCTTGCCTATTATTTCATAGCATCAAAATGAATCTTAGACATAATGATTTTAGTAAAAATATTTGTTTATAGGTGATTTATTAAAACTAATTTTCATAGAATTTATTTTAATGTTTGATTTTACACTCGATCTTAAATGATTAAACACATGTTTGAGAATTTTGAATATGAAAAAAGTAATCTAATCATTTCAAAATCACTCTAAAAAACATGATATTAGTCTTGCACATTGCCAATCCCTATTGTCCACAGATCGACAAATTTTTTAAGGAAACTGCCACAATGTGGTTGCCACTTAATAACCTTCAGATGTAAATCTAAAAATATTTATGCCCCTAATAACCCTCTGTTACAAAAGCGAAATACTTTTACAAATTCTCTCTCTTACATCTAACAACGTAAAACTGTCAAACACATTCTATCAATGTAACGCCCCAGAATTTCCATGTACCTTTTAGATTGTACTTTGATTAATTTAATGGATTTTTTAAATTGTTGGGTCTTGATGCTTTGTAATTTAATTTAAGATTTTGCAATTTGAAGAGTTTGTTTATAGAAAAGGCCCTTTAAAAGCAATTTGTTAAGCCCAAGGGCTTTTTTTATGTATATGGAAGAAGATGAGGCATTTTCGTAATTTTAAAGAAAGTCAAATTAGGGTTTCAAAGAGTCAAATCTCCTTTTTGATTGCACGCAAGTCGAGGCATCTTCCTCCTTCACGCAACCCTTCCCGTCGACGACTGTCTTCAATTTCTTCTTTTGGTCATTGTCTCCAGCGCCAACGCTCACTACAAGAGATTGTCGCCGCCGCAAATCAGTCTTCCTTGGACGACGGTTGTTTGTCGGATAAGGATACGCGCCGCTACTGCTCAACTTCTCTGCGAAACGAATGTTGCCACTGATCACAGAAACCACCGAACGGTCGTCTTGCTGTCCGAGCTCCGCCACCGAAAGTCACATGAACGACGTACCGACCACAATGCAGACAAGTCAGTCCTCCGATTGAACTGATGGCGCCGCCTGGGTGTTTGCTCGCAGAACACTAGAGCGAACGACGAGGTTATTACCGCCACCGGTTCACGATTTTGGTTGGAGTTTTTGGGTGGTTTTCAGTCGGTTTTCAAGTTTTGGTCACCGGTTCTATGTAGATTGTGTCACGAGCTTTCCAACTGCATCGTCCATGTGCCACCTCCTCTGGTCACGGGTCATTGCACGCGCTGCCGTTTGCCGTCGGTCGATCGGCCACGCGCCGCCGCTCGCTGGAGTTAATTCCATTCCACCTGTTTCGATCCCTCCAGTCCGTTTCAAGTCTCCGTTAGTGTTAATTCAACCTAATTATTTGTGAATTTCGAAAGATATGATTATTTATGTGTGTGAGTTAATTTAGAAAATTAGATTTGATTTAAGGGACTCGATATTGAACATGATTGAAAGGATTGTTGAGTAAGAGATTCAATTAAATGATATCTCGAAGCTAAGCTAAGGTAAGTGATTTTCTACAAATAATTTTGATAAGGGGAGTAGATATGGTTTCTGGAAGATTTATTTTAAAAGAAAAAATTCAAGGATTTATTTCAAAGAGTGATTTTCCAAGATTTATGCTTAAGGCTTGAATTTAGAAAATGAATATTTAAAGGATTTGAGAGGACCCTAAGTAAATGATTCTCAAAAGATTTAGAAAGGAACTTCATCTTGGAATTTGAAAGGATTCCAGATTATTTAAGAGTTTAAGACTACCCGAATAGAAATGACTTTAAAGTATTTGAAAAAGAGTTTAAACACAGTTATTCAGATTTTCATAGAACAAGATTTTCACTTCTGCCTATGTTGAATACGTATTTTAAATTGTAAATGTAACTATGATTTGTTACTGATTGACTCGAGTTTAAAGTTATGAAAGTTATGCCATGATTGTATGATTGTTGCGTCATTATGACTGCATATGTACACGTGGTTGACGTTTGGGACCTCATGAATATTGTATATATATGAAAATGTTTATGAAGGTTGTGGCAATTGGTCTCCTGAAGATTTATGCATGGTCAAACATGCATCAGAGACCCTATGGGTCAAACTTATAGGAGTCTCGGAGGGACTCAAATTTATAGGGGTCTGTGAGAGACTCAAACTTATAGGGTCTGTGAGGGACTCAAACTTATAGGGGTCTATGAGGGACTCAAAACCTATAGAGGTATGTGAGGGACTCAACATCAAAAGACTTAGGTAGACTCAATTGACCACGTATAGCCGAAGGGAAAAGTCATGATTTTAGGAAAGGAAGTCTTAGGTCCCACTACAGAAAGTTTTATGATTTTAAAAGTCACATTTACAAGTCATATTTAAAAGTCATGTTGCATGTGTTTGCATTTCCCGACCACCTCTCACTGGGTATTATTATAATACTCACCCCTTTACCTTTGTTGTGTTTTCTCCGTTTTTAAAAATATATTTTGTGTTAAGGCGAGGCATACCAAAGTAGTGAGTGACGGGGATACGCTACAGAAGCCATGGGAACCAAGTCATAGTTTTCTGCACACATGTTTTAAAAAGTAATTTTAAAAGATTGCCATTTTCTGCTTATGTATTTCGGAGATTTGAAACCAGAGGGCGAACTTATTTATGTTTTTAAATGCTTTGTATTTTTATGGGAGCCCAAATTAAAGTGAATTTAATTATCAAGTGTTATCCATTTAAAGTCATTTAGGGCTTGCATGCATGATAATAATGACCCTTAGAAAGAGAGTCTGTAAAAGTAGGGTCATTACAGTTGGTATCAGAGCCCTAGGTTATGGGTTCTGTAGACTTGCTTACATTGTAAGTACTAGTAATCCCATGGATAAGTAGCAACTCCCAGTCATCGCCAGGTATGTCTTTGAAATAAAGTTTGTTTCTTTTACAAAAAACAAATTATGGGTTTTTATATGTAAAGTTATATGTATATGAGATTTGAGCATGATGTATTTTTTTAAGCTATGAAAGAATGAAAATATGTGATTCTGACTGTTTGTTTATAGAAAGAAAATGCATATATGTGAAGCTATATGTATATGTGATATGAAAATGATGTGTTTCTACGCTGAGGAAAAAGGATGTGTGTGATCCCTACTGTTTGTAGTAGAAAGGAAAGAGTTGAGTTAAAATGTTGGTACCTAAAGAAAGTTCTGTAAACTTGAGATGCTTGTGGGCTATTGAAAGGGTTGACTTAGAGAAAAAGGAGGGAAGAGTAAGTCCTAATCAATGTTTATGCTTGTTTGATGAAATTAATCTTAAAAACATTATTTTCTTAACTAATCAAAATTAATGTCAACTAATAAAAATAAATTAATTAATTATAAATATTTTTAATTAAATAATTAATTATGATTATTGAAAATAAATAAATAAATAAAAATATATAAATATTAATAAAGAAGAGAGAAATATTAATAAAGAAGAGAGAGAAAAAGAGAGATGGATTAGTATAAAGAAAACCCATCATTTTTTAAGGGTATAGGAAACCCATCCACCATAGGAAAAAGTGATGCATGGGAATAAGTGATACGCATACCCATGCTTACAAACCTTGTTCCAAACAAAGAGATTTAAAACTCTTATCCATTCTCATCCACAAAACCTTGCACAAAACGACCCCTTAAGGTTCTTGGATTAATTTACTCATTGTCATCTAATAAATTAAACCTAGTCATGCATCTATTATTCTCTATCTAAACTCACTCTCCCAAGCTAAGTACAATTAAACATACAAACCTAGGCCTAAGATTAAGACTTTCAAGCTCGAGATGAATAAAAACAACTATATTTAGTTAATTACAAATATAAAAGATTCATAAATATATACAACCATGAAAGTGTCTAATACACAAGTATTGCAATGTGGAATAACAAACCAAAAAAAATACTAAATTTGAGTAAAAGGTGAAGGAAGTAGAAGAAAACTTAGGTCGCCTGCCAATGTTCGTCTCCGACATGTAGCGTTGCAACGCCATCCATGTACCATTGCAACACTCGAGACGATGTCTCAACCCCATCTTATTTCAATTTATGCACTTTTTGTAGCGGTGTTGCAACGCTATAATAACATTGCAACGCCACTCTCACGAGTCAAATGACCTTCTCTTCATTCTTCTCAGGTTGAATTATCAATTTATGCCTCTAAAATGAATCTTTTACTCTTGATTCTTCTTATTTGTCTTGTTTATCCTAAAATGCTTCTTTCAACAAATTAAACATTGAATTGCATGAAAGTATTCAATAGAGTCTCTAAATGCACTAAAATAGCCTTATAAACACCACATAAATGACCCCTATCAGTTTCTATTTTAGAGGTATGCGCCAAAGTGAGTTTTTCGTATTTTGATTTTTGAGTCATTTTGGGTCAATTTCTTCATTTTATAGTCTCAATTCACTTGTATTAAAAAATAATTTTCACAAATCTACAAACTTGGTTCACACTTTTTTCTCTAAACTCACATTATTTTTCTTATTCACTTTACTTGCTTGATATGGTACATACTACAATGATCCTATTTATATGACTTATGAAAAACTCTAGAATCCATAACTTCCTTACATAAACTCAAATTTATGAATATAAAACTCTCATACATAAATAACTCCTATAAAAAACTTCTAGATCCATTAAGAATGCTTAATTAAAACCCAAAATGAATGTGTAAACGTATTACTAAAAATATGTTTAACTTTCCAACAATTTATACGAGCCTTTGTGTCAGGAGAATTCAATTCCGTACAAACACAAACCAACATCATTCAAACTTGTTTGGAGTGGGTTAGTAAGTTTCAACGAGCAGTAAGCCTTTTCGAACTTAAATACGACACCTTAAGTTAGTCTCTAATTCTTTTCACTTGTGCCCATAGATTGGACTTAACTTGGAGTGTTCATGGATGATTCAAAACTCTTTTTTTTAGGTAAGAAAACCCCTTTTAAATGCTTATTTCAATCTATTATTTTTCAGTTATTTTTCTAACTTGTAAATTGTTAATTTCTGTTTTGGGAGTACTTGGGCTATCTTACAAACATTGTAAGAAACATTCTACCGGTTGGACTTGTTTGTTGTTTTGGTTACACATGAATATATCGGAGCTTGAGTGAGAAGTGTATAGTTTGACTAGTGGTGTCATGTGTAGGAAATAAGTCGGATTTATCTTTGAGTATGATTCGTGAATTAAGCATGTTGTACGTATTATTTGTATTTGGTGAATGTCTAATTTGCTACAGAAAGCATGTTGTTTTCCTTCTATGTTGTTTGATGGCTCTTTCAGTGTGAGCTACTTACCAGTACGTGTTATGTACTGACTCACCATTAGATTTTGTAGGTGATGAAGAGTACTACGGACCTGGTGATGCCATAGAGGAGGCATGAGAAGAGGGAGAACTTAGTTCGATAGTTATTTATATTTCCACTGACATTAGTTTTATTAAGGTAACTTTGTAGTAATTTGGTTTGTGGCTAGTTACTATCGCGCCTGATCTATTTCAAATAGACATATAGTTGATTGGTTAGTTTTTAATTTATAGTTTGATTCAGTATAAGGGATTGCCTTACACATTAAGGGGTTGTTTGGCCCCCTGCCTTACACATTAAGGGATTTGTTCTGGGGGGTTTTGAAACCTGGGAATCAGAAGGCTGTGTTTGGGGTGCAGTGTTCTAAATACTGGGTTTATGCTGTTTTTTTTTTCCTTTTTTCTTAAGCTTTTTTGTTCTCTTGTTTTTTAGTGGATTTTTTGTCAATTGTAGAAACCCTTATATAACGTAAATGGGTTACAAAATTGAAACTTTATTTTAGAAATTAAGAAATTGGAAGTCTATGTAAGAAATTATGGAATTTAAAACTCTATTTCATAAAGTATTTAGAAACGTATTTTTGGAACTCTATTTTAGAAAATAAAAAATTGAAAGTCCCTTTAAGAAATTAGGGATTTAAACCTCTATTTCAAAAAATATTTAGAAAAGTATTTTTGGAACTTTATTTTAAAACTTAAAAAAAAAAGTTTATTTAAGAATTTAGGGAATTAAAAACTCTATTTCACGTCACATAGAATTCTGAAAACAATGTTTTGGAATTCCACCTTAAAATTAAAATTTTTTAAGTCTATTTAATAAATAGGTAATTTGAAACTATAGTTTATAAAGTATTAAAAAATTTATTTTTAGAATTTTATTTTAGAAATTAAAAAATTGTAAGTCTATTTAAGTGATTAGAAAATTTAAAATTCTATTCAAGAAACTCATTTTTGGAACTCTAATAAGAAAAGTGGTGATTGCGCACAAGTTTGGTCGTTAGGGTAGTTGATTGTTCGACTGATCGAGTTTTTGGGTAGGCGATACCAGTCTCTTGAGTGGTTGTCGAAATTAGTCGTTAGTAGTGGTTAGGTCGCCAATGTAGTCATTAGAGTTGTCGCCAAAGGTAGTCGCCGCCGTGATTGGGTCGCCAGTTGTGGTCACCTGAGTTGTCGCCGAGGTAGTCGCCGCCGTAGTTGGGGTTGTCGCGTGGTCTTCGAGTTCTTGTTGGAGGTACTCGCCATCG
>CM071842.1:47180671-47402245 GCA_036507285.1 Trichosanthes cucumerina
GGTCAATTGAGTCTACCTAAGTCTTTTGATGTTGAGTCCTCACATACCTCTATAGGTTTTGAGTCCCTCATAGACCCCTATAAGTTTGAGTCCTCACACTCTTATAAGTTTGAGTCTCTCATGCACTTATAAATTTGAGTCCCTCCGAGACTCCTATAAGTTTGACCCATAGGGTCTCTGATGCATGTTTGACCATGCATAAATCTTCGTGAGACTAATTGCCACAACCTTCATAAACATTTTCATATATATACAATATTCATGAGGTCCCAAACGCCAACCACGTACATATGCAAACATAATGACGCAACAATCATACAATCATGGCATAACTTTCATAACTTTAAACTCGAGTCAATCAAGAATAAATCATAGTTACATTTACAATTTAAAATACGATTCAACATAGGCGTATGAAAATCTTGTTCTATGAAAATCAATAATCGTGTTTAAACTCTTTTCAAATACTTTAAAGTCATTTCTATTCTAGTCTTAAACTCTTAAATAACTGAATCCTTTCAAATTCCAAGATGAAGTTCCTTTCTAAATCTTTTGAGAATCATTTACTTAGGGTCCTCTCAAATCCTTTAAATATTCATTTTCTAAATTCAAGCCTTAAGCATAAATCTTGGAAAATCACTCTTTGAAATAAATCCTTGAATTTTTTCTTTTAAAATAAATCTTCCAGAAACCATATCTACTCCCCTTATCAAAATTATTTGTAGAAAATCACTTACCTTAGCTTAGCTTCGAGATATCATTTAATTGAATCTCTTACTCAACAATCCTTTCAATCATGTTCAATATCGAGTCCCTTAAATCAAATCTAATTTTCTAAATTAACTCACACACATAAATAATCATATCTTTCGAAATTCACAAATAATTAGGTTGAATTAACACTAACGGAGACTTGAAACGGACTGGAGGGATCGAAACAGGTGGAATGGAATTAACTCCAAATGAAGCGCGCATGCGCTGGGTGGCGATCGACCGACGGCAAGAAACGGCAAAACAAGGCAATGACCCGTGACCAGAGGAGGTGGCACATGGACGATGCAGTTGGAAAGCTCGTGACACAATCTACATAGAACCGGTGACCAAAACTTGAAAACCGACTGAAAACCACCCAAAAACTCCAACCAAAATCGTGGAACCGGTGATGTAATAACCTCGCTGCTCGCTTCTAGTGTTCTCGCGAGCAAACACCAAAGCGCGCCATCGGGCTCAATCTGAGGACCGACTTGTCTCGCATTGTGGTCGTGACGCTGCTCATGTGACTTTCTGCGGCGGAGCTTCTGACAAAGAAGACGACCGCTCTGGTGGTTTCTTTGATCGCTGGCAACATTCGCTTCGCAGAGAAGTTGAGCAAGAAGCGCGCAGATCCTTATCCGACAAACAACCGCCGCCCAAGGAAGACTGATTTATGCGGCGCGATAATCTCTTGTAGTGAGCGCTGGCGCTGAGACAATGACCAAAAGAAGAAATTGAAGACACCGCCGACTTGGAAGGGTTATGTGAAGGAGGAAGATGCCTCGACTTGCGCAATCAAAAAGGAGATTTGACTCTTTGAAACCCTAATTTGACTTTCTTTAAAATTACGAAAATGCCTCATCTTCTTCCATATACATAAAAAAAGCCCTTGGGCTTAACAAATTGCTTTTAAAGGGCCTTTTCTATAAACAAACTCTTCAAATTGCAAAATCTTAAATTAAATTACAAAGCATCAAGACCCAACAATTTAAAAAATCCATTAAATTAATCAAAGTACAATCTAAAAGGTACATGGAAATTTCAAGGCACATTGATAGAATGTGTTTGATAGTTTTACGTTGTTAGATGTAAGAGAGAGAATTTGTAAAAGTATTTCGCTTTTGTAACAGAGGGTTATTAGGGGCATAAATATTTTTAGATTTACATCTGAAGGTTATTAAGTGGCAACCACATTGTGGCAGTTTCCTTAAAAAATTTGTCGATCTGTGGACAATAGGGATTGGCAATGTGCAAGACTAATATCATGTTTTTTAGAGTGATTTTGAAATGATTAGGATTACTTTTTTTCATATTCAAAATTCTCAAACATGTGTTTAATCATTTAAGATCGAGTGTAAAATCAAACATTAAAATAAATTCTATGAAAATTAGTTTTAATAAATCACCTATAAACAAATATTTTTACTAAAATCATTATGTCTAAGATTCATTTTGATGCTATGAAATAATAGGCAAGAGATTTGTTATGCAGTTGTTGATTCATGAGTCGAAATAATGAAGTCAAGTAGATTGTTGGGAAATTGCCAAAATGGGATAAATGTAAGGGCATAAAAGAGATTTAGGACCTTTTTTAGATGGGTAGACTTTTAGGACTTTTAGGGTATGCAATTACCAATTTATCCTTTTTAAAAAATCCCCAATTTTAAAAGCCCATGCCCTTATTTTAACAAAACCCCACAAATTCTCTCACGCAAAGGAGACTCTCTCTCACGCAAAGGAGGCTCTCTCACGTAAAGGAGGACTCTCTCTCGCATGAACTCACCTCGACTCCTCACCGGTGACGGAAACTCATTGGCGACCACGATCCTGCGACTCACGAAGTGGGAGAACACATACCGATTTCATTCACATTTTGTTTCTTTCTTCCGCGAACCAACAACCACAAGGCACGGGTTTTTTCATTTTCTTTCTTTCTTTTCGTTCCACTATTTGTAAAACAATTTTAAATGTTGCAGACAAAGTGTTTGATCTTTTTACTCAATGAAAATGAACTTGGATTTCATTTCCAGTTTCTATTCTTGTGTTGTATGATAATTTTTTTTTTTTTTATGTTCACTTCAAGTGTTTTTCTTTCATTCATATCATTCTTTTTAGGTTCTATAGTCGTTATTTGGTGATGTCTTTTTTTTATATACAAAGTTTTCATTGTTTATTAGGTGCGAGAATGGTGCGAGACAAGTGCGAGAAAAAAAACATAATGTAAAACGAGCATTTTCCTTTGGTTCTTACCTTTTTTGTTGTTATTTATGCATGTCTAGCTAGGTCTTGGTGATGACTTTTGATTTTTAGCTAAATTTTCATGGTTTATTGGGTGCGAGAAAGGTTCGAGAAAAAAAACAGAATGTAAAACTATATATCTTTTTCATAAATAGATTATTGAATTCATTCTTATCTAATTATTTTTTTCTCTTTTCCTTTTGCAGAAATTAAGTGTTTAAGGATGACACATGTTCCTATTTTGGTTCGTTATGGTGGAGTATGGGATGAGAAGGAAAAAAATATGTAGGAGGTTGTTAAAAGGTCTTGTTGTAAGTAAAGAAATCACACGTAAGATTTAGTTGTTGAAATATATGATCTCACCGAAGTTGACCCTAAAGAGTTTAACATCAAACTTAGATGCATATATGAGATAAGATCCGATAATCAAACACCTCTACTGGAGATAAGTAATGATTGTGATCTAAAATTTTATCTTTTTTGTGAAAATATGCTTCAAGTCCCCTTGTACATCACATTTGAACCTAAGTATAAAAGGTCGACTCAAATAGATGTTCATTTTGAAGGTCATAAATCGATTTCTCGTAGCAACAAGTTAAGACCTTAGATACAAATGTTTCGATTTCAAAAGCGCAACATTAGATTATAATGTCGCTGAAGTTGACGTAGTTAATGGCAGAGATGAGACCACTAGATGAGATTCATATGATGAGGGCAATAACTTTAATTCTGAATCCTTTGACATCCCACAAGAAATAAAGACTTCAAAATATGGTAAAAGAAAACGTGATAGTGGAGGACAATCAGTTAGCCAATCGACATATGTGAAGAAAAATACTTGGACAGAAGGAAGCTCCACAAATGATGAGTTGGAGGTAGGGCAAATATTTTTTGGCAAGAGGGAATTATCCATGAGATTAAGTGTGGTGGCAATGAAATTTTTTTTTTAATTTAGAGTAAAGAAGTCTACCAAGAAGATTCTTTATGTTAAATGTGTTGATGATAAATGTAAATGGAGACTTCGGGCTGTCCAATTGAAGGGTTCAGATATATTCAAGATTTCAAAGTATGTAAACGTTCACTCATGTTCACTTGATATACTGAATCATGACCATAGACAAGCAAAGGCTTGGGTAGTGGGGGGACTAATAAAATCAAAATTCAAAGGAGGTGGTCGTCAATACAAACCTCGTGACATCATAGAAGACATGAAACAAGACTATGGTATAAATATGGGTTATGAAAAAGTGTGGAGTGCTAGAGAAATTGCGTATATGCGAGTACGTGGATCACTAGAGGAGTCATATAATTTATTGTGTCGATATGGCGAAGCACTTAAACTGGCAAATCCAGGTACATTTTGTGACATTGAACTCGAAGATGGTCAGTTCTTCAAATATCTTTTTATTGCACTAGGTCCATGTGTTCGAGGATTTCTAAATTGTATGCGACATGTCATAGTTATGGATGGAACATTCCTGAAGTGCAAATATAAGGGTACTTTTATAATTGCCACTTGCTTAGACGAAAATAATCAAATTTTCCCCTCAGCATTCTAATCGCCGATAGGAAATGATGGTTCAGCCACATGGTTCTTGGAAAAGTTAAAAGGTGCAATAGGAGAAGTTAGTGACCTAGTTTTTGTATCGATCGAAATAAAAGCATATCAAACTCTATTGCTTCGTGTTTCCCAATGCATTTCACGTTCTCTTGCGCAACATTTTTGAGAGATAATTTGGTTACTAAATTCAATAGTGAAACAATAGAACATTTGTTTTGTAATGCTGCAAGGGCATATCGGGAGTCAAAATTTCAAGAATCGTGGGGGCGCATCCTAACATTCGATAATGGTGTAGGAAAGTAATTGAAAATTGTGGGTCTTTCACGTTGGGCACGTATTCATTGCCCAAGAAGGCGATACAATATGATGACCACGAATATAACTGAGAGCATGAATGCCCTTTGAGTGAACTCTATAGGATTACCAATTGTCGCATTGGTTGAACACTTGAGTGCTTTACTACAAAGATGGTTTTGGGAGCGTCGAGAAGAAGCTTCAAAAGGTACATCCATCTTGACGAAGTGGGCAGAAGAAATAGTACATATAAGCCATGAACGTTCTTTAACAATGAAGATTGATTCAATTGATTGTTATCAAATCCTCTCAAATTCCAAGATGAAGTTCCTTTCTAAATCTTTTGAGAATCATTTACTTAGGGTCCTCTCAAATCCTTTAAAATATTTCATTTTCTAAATTCAAGCCTTAAGCATAAATCCTAGAAAATCACTCTTTGAAATAAATCCTTGAATTTTTTCTTTTAAAATAAATCTTCCAGAAACCATATCTACTCCCCTTATCAAAATTATTTGTAGAAAATCCCTTACCTTAGCTTTGCTTCGAGATATCCTTTAATTGAATCTCTGACTCAACAATCCTTTCAATCATGTTCAATATCGAGTCCCTTAAATCAAATCTAATTTTCTAAATTAACTCACACACATAAACAATCATATCTTTCGAAATTCACAAATAATTAGGTTGAATTAACACTAACAGAGGCTTGAAACGGACTGGAGGGATCGAAACAGGTGGAATGGAATTAGCTCCAAATGAGCGCGCGCAAGGTGGCCGATCGATCGGCAGCGCAGATGCCAGCCACAGTGCAATGACCCGTGAACGGAGGAGGCGGCACATGGACGATACGGTTGGAAAGCTCGTGACACAATCTACATAGAACCGGTGACCAGAACTTGAAAACCGACTGAAAACCACCCAAAAACTCGAACCAAAATCGTGAATCGGTGGCGAATAACCTCGCTGCTCACTCGTGTTCTCACGACCAAACACCTGTGGGGTGCCATCGCCTCAATCTGAGGACCGACTTGTCTCGCATGGTGGCTCGTGACGCTGCTCATGTGACTTTTGGTGGTGGAGCTCTGAGAGCAAGACGACTGCTCGTGGTTTCGTGATCGCGGCGTGATTCATTTCGCAGAGAAGCCGAGCAAAGAGCGCGCAGATCCTTATCCGACAAACAACCGCCGCCCAAGGAAGACTGATTTATGGCGCGGCGATAATCTCTTGTAGTGAGCGCTGGCGCTGAGACAATGACCAAAAGAAGAAATTGAAGACAATCGCCGATTTAGAAGGTTGGTGTGAAGGAGGAAGATGCCTCGACTTATGTGCAATAAAAAGGAGATTTGACTCTTTGAAACCCTAATTTGACTTTCTTTAAAATTACGAAAATGCCTCATCTTCTTCCATCTACAAAAAAAAGCCCTTGGGCTTAACAAATTGCTTTTAAAGGGCCTTTTCTATAAACAAACTCCTCAAATTGCAAAATCTTAAATTAAATTACAAAGCATCAAGACCCAACAATTTAAAAAATCCATTAAATTAATCAAAGTACAATCTAAAAGGTACATGGAAATTCTGGGGCGTTACATTGATAGAATGTGTTTGACAGTTTTACGTTGTTAGATGTAAGAGAGAGAATTTGTAAGAGTATTTCGCTTTTGTAACCAAGGGCTATTAGGGGCATAAATATTTTTAGATTTACATCCAAGGTTATTAAGTGGCAACCACATTGTGGCGCTTCCTTAAAAATTTGTCGATCCAGGACAACAGGATTGGCAATTTGCAAGACTAATATCATGTTTTTTAGAGCGATTTTGAAATGATTAGGATTACTTTTTTTCATATTCAAAATTCTCAAACATGTGTTTAATCATTTAAGATCGAGTGTAAAATCAAACATTAAAATAAATTCTATGAAAATTATTTTTAATAAATCACCTATAAACAAATATTTTTACTAAAATCATTATGTCTAAGATTCATTTTGATGATATGAAATAATAGGCAAGAGATTTGTTGTGAGTTGTTGATTCATGAGTCGGAATAATGAAGTGAAGTAGATTGTTGGGAAATTGCCAAAAATGGGATAAATGTAAGGGCATAAAAGAGATTTAGGACCTTTTTTAGATGGGTAGACTATTAGGACTTTTAGGGTATGCAATTACCAATTTACCCTTTTTAAAAAATCCCCAATTTTAAAAGCCCATGCCCTTATTTTAACAAAACCCACAAATTCTCTCACGCAAAGGAGGCTCTCTCTCACGTAAAGCAAGACTCTCTCTCGCATGAACTCACCTCGACTCCTCACCAAATGACTTTAAACTCATTGGCGACCACGATCCGGCGACCACGAAGTGGAGAACACAAACCGGTTTCATTAACATTTTGTTTCTTTCTTTCGGCGAACCAACAACCACGAAGTACGGGTTTTTTCATTTTCTTTCTTTCTTTTCGTTCCACTATTTGTAAAACAATTTTAAATGTTGCAGACAAAGTGTTTGATCTTTTTACTCAATGAAAATGAACTTGGATTTCATTTCCAGTTTCTAATCTTGTGTTGTATGATAATGATTTTTTTTTTATGTTCACTTCAAGTGTTTTTCTTTCATTCATATCATTCTTTTTAGGTTCTATAGTCGTTATTTGGTGATGTCTTTTTTTTATATACAAAGTTTTCATTGTTTATTAGGTGCGAGAATGGTGCGAGACAAGTGCGAGAAAAAAAAGTAATGTAAAACGAGCATTTTCCTTTGGTTCTTACCTTTTTTGTTGTTATTTATGCATGTCTAGCTAGGTCTTGGTGATGACTTTTGATTTTTAGCTAAATTTTCATGGTTTATTAAAAGTAGCAAGGTGCTAGAAAAAAACAGAATGTAAAACTATATGTCTTTTTTATAAATAGATTATTGAATTCATTCTTATCTAATTATATTTTTCTTTTCCTTTGCGTAAATTAAGTGTTTAAGGATGACACATGTTCCTATTTTGGTTCAAGTATGGTGGAGTATGGGATGAGAAGGAAAAAAAATATGTAGGAGGTTTGTTAAAAGGTCTTGTTGTAAGTAAAGAAATCACACAGAAGAATTTAGTTGTTGAAATATATGATCTCACTGAAGTTGACCCTAAAGAGCTTAACATCAAACTTAGATGCATATATGAGATAAGATCTGATAATCAAACACCTCTACTGGAGATAAGTAATGATCGTGATTTAAAATTTTATCTTTTTTGTGAAAATATGCTTCAAGTCCCCTTGTACATCACATTTGAACCTAAGTATAAAAGGTCAGACTCAGCGCAGGATGTTCATTTTGAAGGTCATAAATCGATTTCTGGTAGCAATCAAGTTAAGACCTTAGATACAAATGTTCCGATTTCAAAAGCGCAACATTAGATTATAATGTCGCTGAAGTTGACGTAGTTAATGGCAGAGATGAGACCACTAGATGGGATTCATATGATGAGGGCAATAACTTTAATTCTGAATCCTGTGACATCCCACAAGAAATAAAGACTTCAAAATATGGTAAAAGAAAACGTGATAGTGGAGAACAATCAGTTAGCCAATCTACATATGTGAAGAAAAATACTTGGACATAAGAAAGCTCCACAAATGATGAGTTGGAAGTAGGGCAAATATTTTTTGGCAAGAGGGAATTATCCATGAGATTAAGTGTGGTGGCAATGAATTTTTTTTTTGAATTTAGAGTAAAGAAGTCTACCAAGAAGATTCTTTATGTTAAATGTGTTGATGATAAATGTAAATGGAGACTTCGGGCTGTCCAATTGAAGTGTTCAGATATATTCAAGATTTCAAAGTATGTAAACGTTCACTCATGTTCACTTGATAAACTGAATCATGACTATAGACAAGCAAAGGCTTGGGTAGTGGGGGGACTAATAAAATAAAAATTCAAAGGAGTTGGTCGTCAATACAAACCTCGTGACATCATAGAAGACATGAGACAAGACTATGGTATAAATATGAGTTATGAAAAAGCGTGGCGTGCCAGAGAAATTGCGTATATGCGAGTACGTGGATCACCAGAGGATTCATATAATTTATTGCGTCGATATGGCGAAGCACTTAAACTGGCAAATCCAGGTACATTTTGTGACATTAAACTCGAAGATGGTCAGTTCTTCAAATATCTTTTTATTGCACTAGGTCCATGTGTTCGAGGATTTCTAAATTGTATGCGACATGTCATAGTTATGGATGGAACATTCCTGAAGTACAAATATAAGGGTACTTTTATAATTGTCACATGCTTAGACGAAAATAATCAAATTTTCCCCCTTGCATTCGGAATCGTCGATAGGGAATCATGGTTCAAAGGACATGGTTCTTGGAAAAGTTAAAAGGTGCAATAGGAGAAGTTAGTGACCTAGTTTTTGTATCGATCGAAATAAAAGCATATCAAACTCTATTGCTTTGTTTCCTAATGCATTTCACGCCTCTTTGCGTGCAACATTTGAGAGATAATTTGGTTACTAAATTCAACAAAGAAAACAATAGAACATTTGTTTTGTAATGCTGCTAGAGCATATCGGGAGTCAAAATTTCAAGAATCGTGGGGGCACATCCTAACATTCGATAATGGTGTAGGAAAGTAATTGGAAAATGTTGGTCTTTCACGTTGGGCACGTATTCATTGCCCAAGAAGGCGATACAATATGATGACCACGAATATAGATGAGAGCATGAATGCCCTTTTGAGTGAACCTATAGGATTACCAATTGTTGCATTGGTTGAACACTTGAGAGCTTTACTCCAAAGATGGTTTTGGGAGGTCGAGAAAAAGGTTCAAAAGGTACATCCATCTTGACTGAGTGGGCGTAAGAAATAGTACATATAAGCCATGAACGTTCTTTAACAATGAAGATTGATTCAATTGATTATTATCAATTACATGTGAAGGACATAGACGGAGAAGTGATTGTTGATCTTAATTCTCAAGAGTGTAGCGGTAAGGAGTTCCAACTAGAGCAATTACCATGCACCCATGCAATTGTCGCAGCAAGAGCTCTGAGTATAAATGTATATGGCTTATGTAATCGTTATTATACTAATGAATGTTTGCTAGCAAAGATATGTGGAGCCTATTTATCCCGTTGGAAATGCCTCTGAGTGGAAGACATCACAGACTATGTGGAAATGAAGGTACTACCTCCAAAAGTAGTGGCTAGGTTGGTCAACGCTAGAAAAGAGGATTCCATCCGTTGGAGAAAGTCCCATAGTCCATAGATGTGGTGATGTAATGAACGAGACCATAATAGATTGACATGTCGTAATCCCATTGCATATGCCAAAAAGTGAAGTGGTTGTTATGTTGAATATTTGTTTGTTAACAATGAATACATTAATTATGTGAATTCTGTTTTTTTTCTCGCACCTTTCTCGCACCTAATAAAACATGACAATAATTAAAAGTAGTTTGTGATTTGTGTTATACTTTTTTAATTCTTCAAGAAACAAACCTCAAGTAACAAAAAATGGAAACATACATTCTGCTTTTTGTCTCGCACCTTTCTCGCACCTAATAAAACATGACAATAATTTAAAATAGTTTATATTTTTTTCTCGCATCTAATAAAATAATGAAAACTTTGTATATAAATAAAAAGACATCACCAAATAACGACTACATATGATACTAGAGTTTTAATACATCTGAGTATTACACCATAACCAAAAGCCAATTGCTTCCTAAAATATAATACTTTCTCTGACACAAAGCTAACGAAATCGTAACCGGTAATAACATATTCAAATAATTTGATGGTAAAACCCCACAACTGATGAATTATGTTGCTTTGGAACGGCTCTACCATGACCATTGGCCAAGGTCTTGTATGTTGTGATGATCCGCCTCTTCTTGCAAAAAACCCTGTTGCACCTAATATCGCGGGTATCATCATTCGCAGTGGCTCTACTTCCTGCGCAATCTCCAACGGAATCGTTGATAACGAATCTCAAACTTTGATCTCATAATGATGTAGATCAATGCAGGCTAACACCCAATGATTTCCATTCACGTTGACCGGTGCGTACATAAAATCAACGTTAGCCCATGCATCCCGAAGTCAACATTAGATTCGATGATATAATCGACTAAGCGATACTCGGCTTGCTGTGCGTAAATTTTGCAATACCGCAAGTGTACGGGTCACGTTTTAATATTGTGAATTTGAGTACGAGTATCGTCCATAGGATTGGGTATTTAATTCAATTAATTCCTATCAATAACACCACTAAATTTTATCTAGAAAATTAGACTTTAAAGTGAGGTGAAAACACAAAATCAAAGAGTGAAAGTTGAGAACAATCAGGAGAGACAAATATCTTAGGGACTAGACTTCACCAATTAATTAACTATTTTATTGAGATCATGCTACTGGATTATTGCACTGCTTTTATAAACAAAGAAACTAAGATAACAAATAACCTCTCTTGAGGCAAGTGAATCTCATGCAAGACATAGAATTAAACATCTCTGTTCAACCTAAAATCTAACATGCCACTAAGTTCAATTCTTATGGGTTTCTAATAGCACTTCAATCATTCTCATGTCAAAGTAACTATCAGTCATGCAAAAGAGATCAGATCTAAAGTATCTTTCTCAAGAATAAATTCAGACCTAAGAACAAATAAACCATGATCAAGAGTCTATAAGCATTAAGGATGCAATTGCATGAATAAAAGCATTACAATAAACCAAAGGCAGTCAATTCAACAAAATAACATAATTAAAAGGCACATCTATCCCTAAGATAACAAGTTTAGCTACTCATGTCCACTATAAATCCTACTAAACTCAAATACAAAACCATAGTTAAACAATAAAAGTGAAAAGAACGAAGAAATAACTCTCGTGGCTTGAACGGCAATGATCCCGGCACCTATCACGAACCCCGAGCTCCAAAAAGTCTCCTTCTTGAAATCTCCCAAAAAATCATCTAACAATCTTTCACAATAGTGTTTAAACAATGGTGTCAAAATCTCTCCAAAAAGGCCTCCCTTACAAGATGCATCTTTTGTTTTTTATATCAATAGCACGGCGCTGCAACGCTGGGCATGGCGTTGCAACGCCGTGCCCTAGCGAATAAGTCATAAAATGGAAAATATCAGCAATGAGCGCAAACGCCGCTACCCCGCGCACGCTTAGCTATCGGGCGGCGCGGTAACGCCGAGGACAAGTTGTTCCAACGCCGCTACCTCGCGCGCTTTAGCTATCGGTAAGCGCGGTAACGCCGCAAGCGCCGCAACGCAACGCCATCGTCACGGATCTTCAAGACGTAGCTGGTGCGTGTTGGGCGTTGCGACGCTATCAACATGGATTCCTATGATTGAATAGCTTCACACAGAGCGTTACAACACCGTGAATGGCGTTGCAACGCCATCTCCTCGGATTTGATGGCTTGTTTTGACCTTACTTCTTCCATTTAATGTCAATTTTGACTCATTTTTCACCCATAATTCTCCATCCATTCTCATATTGCTCTTTAACCTGAATTTCAACAAATTGAATACGTTAAACCCCTGAAATTATCATAAAACTAACACATATTAAGCCTAAGGATAGCACATTTTGTGTGCTATCAAACACTTCTAACAACGCAGTAACGCCGCTTACCGCGCGCCTTTAGCTATCGGCGTAGCGCTGCAACGCCATCGCCACAAATCTTCAAGACGTAGCCGCTGCTGCGTTGGGCGCATCATCGCCGAAAGCGAGAGTTGCAACGCTATCGAAATTGATTCCTATGATTGAATAGTCATACGAGCGCAGCGCTGCAACGCCCGCCGAATGGCGCTGCGTAACGCCATCTCCTCGAATTTGATGGCTTGTTTTGGCCTTGCTTCTTCCATTTAATGTCAATTTTGGCTCCTTTTTCACCTATAATTCTTCATCCATTCTCATATTGCTCGTTAACCTGAATTTCAACAAATTGAATACGTTAAACCCCTGAAATTATCATAAAACTAACAAATTGAATACTTTATTATTTTCTGGATTAACCTAGATAAACCGGCTAAAATTTACCTAAGTCTACCAATATAACTCTTATATGGTATTTAGCCTAAGTTTATAATCACATTATTACTTAGGTCTATGTGAGTAAATTAGAACATTTTTAATCAACGCCACTCACGAAAAATATAATCTAAGAATCTCCGGACCGAATTCACTACCAGGTCGGTTTCCAGGTAGGGGTGTTCCGCATGCGTCAACTTAAATACCCCAGCCTTAGACAAAACCTTCCTTAGACAGAGTTACTAATTAGTCACCATTCAAAGACTATACATTGATTTCCTAATTCTAATCTTATTAGATCTAGAAAACCTATGTCTAATTAATCAAGTTCTAAACACTTTAAAACTAATAATTAACTTAGGTTGCATGCATTTCTATGTTATAGTTCTTGATCATTCATCACATGAACAACTATATACTATAACAAAATATTTCATCACATGAAACTAAAATGCATGAGCATACTTTAATTTAAAAAATATAACACTTATATTCAATTAAATTAAAACATCCATTCATTTATATTATAACTCTTATAATATAACCTATCATGGAAACTATATATTATAACACTTATAATATAAATGATGCATGAATATGTTTAACCTAAGGTGGGATTTTAAATCTATATGTCATACATTATGCACATAGAATTTAATTAAATCATACGTCTCAAGCATAAAAATAATTAAATGGCAAAAATGGACAGGTTTTGGCACTTAGGGGCAATTTATTTAATTAAATAACATTAATATAACATTTATATTAATATTATTTAATAAAATAAATTAAATATAATAAAAATTACATTTTAAAATTTATAAAATAAATAAAATAAAGCAAAAAACCGTCCCACGTTGAAGACTTTCTCCAACTACCCACTTTCATGCGAATTGCTCGCTGCACACTCCCACTACGCGTGCAGCGTTGCAACGCCAAGGGCAGCATTGCAACGCTGCAACATCTAGCGTCACGTCCCGCGTGCTCCACGCCTCAGCGTTGCAATGCTACGCCTAGTGTTGCAATGCTGCTCTGCAGCTAAACCTCCGCCCGCAATCACAGCGTTGTGACACCGATGAACAGCGTCTCAACTACAAAATTTTCAACTTTTATCGACGCAAAAAAACGTCGGGAAAAACACCCTTCGTCTCGGTAAAGCGTATTCCCGACCCAACGACGCGTCAGCAGAAAGTGTCGGTATATCCTAGTCGGTAATAGGTTTTCCCGACGCAAACTGTTGCATCGACAATATAATATGCTATACCGACGCAACTTGCGTCGGGAACTTATGTAATATACCGACGCAAGATTTCGCGTCAGCATATTAATAATTTATACCGACGAATGTTGCATCAGGATAGATGACATAAGATTTTTAACTTTTTAGCTATTCCGACGCAAATTTGCATCGAGAGAACATTTACTTTACTTTTAAAATTTTAATTTTTGCAGTAATCCTTGCATTTCGCATTTCAATAGAAAATAATGAAACGATTACATTTTAAATATGAAGGTAACATAATAATAGTTAATATATTGAAACATAATATTGTTCATATAAAAATATCATCCAAATTAAGTTTGAATTAATTACAAAAAAAAATAACAAAATAAATATTCATATTTTCATCAAAATGAAAGTCTAAGTAACTTGTTTTGCGCTTCCCGACTTCATATTTTCTGATAGTAAACTTCTACCCAGCAACCAACCTAAAAGTAAAACAATAAATAATATGAAAATTTTTAAACATAACCCAAAAAATGAAATAAGGAAAAAATTGCACAAAAGAATTTCAAAAGTGGCCAAAATTGTATGGGTGTATATTGAAGGCAAGCAATGGACTTCAATATACCACAAGTTAGCCAAATACATTTTTTTGACTCCTCATGAACCTATCCAATGACCTAAAGGAGCAAAAACGCCTTAAGAAAAACAACATAACTCGAAACTTTGTTAACGAGTCTACCATGCCCCTCAAACCTACAAAGTGTAACGACCATAAATTTTGGAGAAAACCTATCTAGGGGTGTTATTTAAGACACGTCGGTCGCGTCGAAATTTCGGCAACCTAACGACACTACTAGGATTATCCAAAAAAAATTCAGAGACCTGTTTGCATTAACTAAACACTCCTTAAACAACACAATCCTCCCAGCCTCCCACCAAACTTCAAATATGCTTGGGTTGAGGCACAACAGTGAGAAATCCACAATACATGCTCAACTACGTAATTCTAGAATTTAAACAGGATTCACGAGTTCAGATAACAAAACAGAACAATAAGACTACAATTCATTTTCAAAAACCAACATGGATTCAACAAAGACAACTAAGCCTATTATAGCAAAACAAGACAAACTGAGGAGAAGACAACGATTTAGTGAGAATATCAGCAAGTTGTTGCTCAGAAGTAATATAACTAAAATAGTTAAATAACTTTCAAGAACTACTAAAGATTGAACAACTCTCCCAAAGAAGTTGTTCAAAGATGATCTAACCTATCAAACATTCGAGGAGGCTCCAAGAACAACATCCAAGAAGTTCTAAATACCCAACAATTATAATGTTTAAGTAGAACCAACAATATATAACTTGTCCAAACTCACTCCACATCTAATAAACTCACCAAAGCATACTCTCAACCCCAAATACAATACATATAAACAAACTTAAAATCTCACAAACTCACTCAAAGTACTAAAACAAAAAAATGTTTGAAACTTACCTAAGCACACGCAAATATCACAAACTCCCCATAGCTTAATTAAAGGATAACAAAGCATATCTAACTCAATCAACCTCACACCATATTGAAGAAATTCACCCAAACGGTACACTATCAATCCCACAACCACACCTAAACACACTTTAAAATCGAACAAACTTACTCAAAGTACCTAAACGCATAATAATATTGTCTAAAACTTACAACACACTCTAAAAACTCATAAAAAATTACTTGGTAACAAAATGTATCTAAACTCACTCAATCTCACTTCATATCAAACAAACTCATCCACACACTCTCATTCCCACGAATAAAAACTCAAGAATAACAAAGATCCAACAATTTTTCAACAAGTGGTTCAATTATGATTGGACCTAACAAAAATCCTAGAATAGTTAAACAACTTTCATGATTTCCAAAAATCGAGCAAAACTTTAAAAGAAGTGGTTCAAATATGATCTAATATACCAAATATTGAGAAATGACTCAAAAACAACTTCTAAGAAATTCTACTCAACTATAATTTAGCCTATTAACTAATTCGAGCAATTCAAACCATCCAACGTCCCAACAATTAGAAACTTATACATTTATAATCAACCCACAAGGTTGATTCGATGAAAAAATTGAATATGAAGAAGATGAACTTGAATATGAACTTTAAGATGAAGAATGCAACATTTATCTAAGTCTAATGTCCCAATCCAACGATATTCAAACTTTACTATAAAAGTCAATACACCTACTATGTTAAATTAGATAAGCTTCTCTCTAAATTTGTTATGAAACGGAATGTACAAATACACTTTTTAACCCATTTACTCCCACAATAAAACAAACAAACATAAAAACAAAGGAAAGAAAGCAAACATTGAGATAAGACAAATCAGGAACCCTCAAAATCGAAGCACTTCTTACACAAAGAGAGTGCACAAAAGTTCAACATCACGATTAGAAACCTACAAGCACCCATTTCAAACTAACATCTAACTTCTAGGAAACACTAACAAGCCTTTCTAAACCCTAAAATTCGAAGACAAAAAGAATACACTTTTGTATTGCAACTACATAACAAAAAAGCTTTCAAGTACCGAAATAGATTTACAAGCACCAGAATAGCAACATTTTCATATTGAATTAAGGAATTGCAAGTTTCTTCAAGAAAGATCCAAATCTTTCCCAAAATATATAAAATTTGGATGCTAGTGGGTGCAAATCATTGGTTAGAATTCCAGATAACACTGTGGATATAGTATTTAAAAACAAAAAATATAAAAAAGGTTCAATCTCAATTTCTCTAAAGACATAACAAATCTTGCAATGCTAGAAACTATCTGATAATCGAATTTTCACAACTATAAAATGTAGCCTAAAAAATAAAACTCACAAAAGGAGGACATGCTCTCAAAGGCTCCTTATCCATCCTACAATCAGTTTGTGATGACTTTGAAAAACCATGAAATTCAACATCTAGCAGAAATAATGGAGAGAAAAATCCACTCACATTGATCAAAATCAAGCTTTTTCATGCTCGAGGAAAATTTAGACGAAAAGGGAGAAACTTCAATGCAAGAGACATAGGCAATTATCAAACTAAACATTCTCAGCAAGATAGTTTCAATACAACAAGTGTAATTTTCAAATTCATGTAATTCACATTTAGTACTACTTTCAATCAAATTCATTCTTCCTTACACTTGCATACAATTTCTATCCCAAGTGAAAATTCATCATGCTTGTCTAAATTTAAGATTCAATTAGATCAACTCATCTTATCCACTTCTTTGAGTAGATACAATTAAACCCAATAGCGTAGATGTAGCTTTAAAGAGGAACTTCTAACCACTTGACTTGACTCAAAAGAACAAAAGTGCATATTCATGAAAGTCATAAAATACTCAAAAGTATAAAAAAAATGGCACCCCAAAAATCACACTGATAGGGCTTGGCTCCCTTTTGATATATTGCTCAGGCAGAATAACAGAGAACAAGAAGAAACTTAACCAAAACAGGATTCAACCCAGTCACTCTCGACTGCTAGTCTTCTATCCCTCCCCTACAGTCACTCAAAATTCCTCCCCCCCAACATAACGGAAATTACTAATTATACTTCAAAAAGTTTCACCCCTACATATTGGGTCCCACAGCATAACAAAACAATCACAACAATCTTAACTAACTTCCACCAGCGGAGGCCTTTTTCCCTTTATGGGAATATTGGGCCTTAATTGGGGGCCTAACAACACTCCCCTGGCCCCAAGAAACCTTGTCCTCAAGGTTGAACAAAGGAAATTGCTGGCTCATCATCTCAATAGGCTCCCACGTGGCTTCATGGGCCGGTAAGTTCAACCAACTAACAAGTGCTTCGTCGACTCCGGTCAAACGATTTTCCCGATATGCCAAAACTTCTTGGGGTTGAGCCACCAATTCAAAATCATCAGTCAAAACAGGATCATGAGATTGAACTCCCGCTAAGTCACCAACAACGCGCTTAAGCTGAGAAACATGGAAGACAGGATGGATATTCGCAGTCGCTGGTAATCGAAGTCGATAAGCCACACTACCAATCCTTTCTGTGATCTGATACGGACCAAAGTACTTTGGTGATAACTTCTCATTTCTCCGCTTAGCCAAAGAAGACTGGCGATACGGACGAAGCTTTAAAAACACATGTTCCCCTACCTGGTAGGTAACCTCTAACGCTTACGGTCAACAAATTTCTTCATCCTGCTGCGAGCCAAATCCAGATGATGCTTTAACGCATCCAGAGCAATATCACGTTGAATTAACTGTTGCTCTAAGGAGTCATTAGTGGTTTTGGACAAACCATAGGATACCAACGGTGGCGGAGGTCGACCATACACAGCCTGAAAAGGAGTCATGTTAATTGAGCTGTGAAAAGAAGTGTTATACCAGTACTCCGCCCAATTAAGCCACTGCTGCCACGCCTTTGGTCTCTCACTGCAAAAGCACCGGAGATAAGTCTCCAAGCTACGATTGACAACTTCAGTTTGACCATCGGATTGGGGATGGTAAGCAGAGCTCCGACATAATTTTGTCCCTTGGAGGCGGAATAATTGCACTGTGGTTACTCGAAAGATCTTATCCTCGTCCGACACACGATGGACCGAGGGTACCCATGGAGGCACAATTTCTGCACACAAAGACAAGAGAGCTACTTTAATGAGCGGTAAAAGGGTGTCGCAAGGCCACAAAATGAGCCATCTTACTCAAACGATCCACCACTACCAGGACTGTATTAAACCCATTAGACCGAGGGAGCCCTTCCACAAAATCCATTGAAATGTCCTCCCAAATGCGCTCAGGCATTTGCAATGGCATGAGCAAGCCGGCGGGCGAAGTAGCCATAGACTTATTCTGCTGGCAGATAAGACAGTTAGCCACATAATTCTTTGTATCAGTCTTAATGCCCTCCCAATACAACTCACCAGACAACCGTTTATAAGTGCGCAAAAAAACCGAATGCCCCCCAATTACAGAGTCATGATATGTATGAAGAATGGCTGGAATAAGGGACGAAGATTTGGAGAGAACTAACCGGCCTTTGTAATAGAGAGTCCCTTGGACCCAAGAATAGCGGGGTACACTGCCCTCCTCCTCAATCAATTTCGTCACTATCGCTTGAAGGCGATCATCAGTAGCCACCTCCTCCCTTACTTTGAGAATATCTACAATAAACGACACAGATAAATGATTCAACTGAACGGTAGGGGGCAGACGAGACAAAGCATCAGCTGCTTTATTGCCAAAGCCCGGCTTGTATTGAACCTCAAAGTCGTACCCCAACAGTTTAGCAATCCATTTCTGGTATTCCGGTTGTATCACTCTCTGATCAAGTAAAAACTTCAACGCTCGTTGATCTGTCTTCACGATAAATTTTTGTCCCAACAGATATGGCCGCCACTTCTGTATAGCAAACACGATTGCCATTAGCTCTCTTTCATAAATAGATCGAGATTGTGCCCGGAGTGACAGAGTCTGGCTATAATAAGCAATCGACCGTTGATCCTGCATCAAAACTGCCCCAACTCCAGCCTTCAGAGCGCTACCTCAATAACAAAGGGAAGATTAAAGTCGTGCAATGCCAAGACAGCAAAGTTACCATAGCATTCTTCAACTGCTCAAAAGCCACAAAGGGCCTCTCTCGCCCCACTCAAACGCCCCTTTTTTAAGCAAACGCGTCAATGGAGCAAAGAATGGTACCATAGCCCCGAACGGCGCGATAGTATCCAATCCAATCCCAAGAATCTCGTGAGATCCTTAATGGACGCTTGACGCGCCAATTCCACATGGCTCGAATCTTTCCGAGTCCGCCTCAACCCCGCAAGAGAAACCCAAAGGGCCCAAATACTGATGCGAGCTTGGACAAACCGACATTTATTTCGATTCGCAAACAAACAGCTTATCTCAGAAACATTGAACACAATGGTTAAGTGATGCATATGTTCGGATTCTCCCTTACTAAAAACAAGTATGTCATCAAAAAAGACCAAGACAAACTTATGTAAATAAGTCTTGAATATGATATTCATCAATGCTTGGAATGTCGAAGGGGGCGTTGGTCAATCCGGGCGGGCATGACCAAAAATTCATAATGGCCTTCATGAGTACGGTAAAAGCCGCTTTCCTCGAATATCATCCTCATTCATCCGGATCCGTGATAACCCGACTTCAAATCTAACTTAGAATAGATCGTCGAACCATGGAGCTCGCCCAACAACTCTTCTACCACAGGAATTGGAAACTTGTCGGGAATGGTGACATTATTGAGTGCTCGGTAATCAACACAGAAACGCCACCCACCATCCTTTTTCTTAACGAGTAAAACTGGGCTTGAGAACGGGCTATAGCTAGGACGAATAATGCCGGCCATAAGCATTTCTCGAACAAGTTTCTCAATCTCCCCTTTTTGTATCTGGGCATAGCGATAGGGCCTAACATTGACGGGATCGCACTTCTCCTTGAGGTGGATGTGATGATTGATGTCTCGAATCGGTGGTAAACCCTCCGTTTCTTGAAAATATCACTATAAGAACGAAACAAGTCGTCCATTGGATGTCTAACCGTGATGTCTTGACCTGCCAGACCTTCCTCTTCTTGTAGATGAACTGTCTGCAGGGCTTTATATTCTACCAGAAATCCGCGATCACTTGATTCCCAAGCTTTCATCATTTTTTTTAATGAAACTTTGGACTTAGTGAGACTCGGGTCACCACGAGAGGTAATCACTCGCCCCCAACCACTACTTTTATTGTCAAAGTTGGCCAGTGAATGCTCGTTTCTCCCAAGGTAAGCCAGAGCATACCAAGAACCACGTCAATACTCCCCAGATCCAAGGGCAGATAATTTTCTACAACACGTAATTTTCCGATGTCCATGACGACACTTTTGCAGACCCCTTTTCCTTTTACCGTAATATTCCCCCCCATCACAATCCCATAATGAGTCAGATCCGTGAATCGCAAGTGCAACAAAGCTTCAAACTTGTGTGTGAAATAAAATTGTGAGTTGCCCCACAATCGATAAGAACAATTACCTCTCTGTCACTGATCGTTCCTTTCATCTTTATAGTGCCCGGGTTTGTCATTCCGATCACGGAGTTAAGGGACAAATGAGCAACATCACTTTCCCCCACTATCTCGACCTTCTCTTCCTCGTCAAACAACTCCAGAGGTCCATCTTCAAGAATCTCAGATACTTCACCATTTGCATGCACAACCATGGTTCTCAATTCCCGAGTTTCCTTCACCTTGCAGCGATGACCGACAGTATACTTTTCCTCACAACGGAAACAAAGCCCCTTCTCCTTTTGACTTTGAAACTCTGCATCCGATAGCCTCTTTGAAGGTCCTTCCCTCTTGATATTATTAATAGCAGCGCCGCTAGCCTGTCCCAACAACGTAATGGTACGCGTGGGAATTACGTCAGGCGGCCGTGGATTTTGCATGTATCCACTATGCGACTTAGAGGCAGCCAGATTCCCTTTTTGGTTAGTGGAGCCCACCTTCCCAGCTTCCAGACGAGCCATTTCCCGCCCCTCAACTAGTTGGGCCATTTCAATCATCGCATCCAAATTTCTATAAGGCTTCCAAAGATCAGATTTCAAATTTAACTAACTATCGGATCCAAATTCATGAACGTATTTTCAACTACGTCCTTCGGGAGATGGGGTAACGGAGCCATCAACAGTTCAAACTCATTACAAAGATTCCGCACCGCCCGGCCCCGCTTGATGTACCAAAAATTGACCTGTAACCGCCCCTTTCGAACCTTCCTGAACCGGGTTAATAACCTGATTCGCAGGTCTTGCCAGCTCTTGAACGGCTCCCTTTCTTCCTTGCCCCGAAACCAGTTCAAGGCTACTCCATCAAAACTGATCGCCGTGACAATCATCTTCTCGCACTCTACAACTTGTGAATCAAAATAACGCTCCGCTCTAAACAACCAAGCGCCCGGTCATCTCTCCCGACACACGCATTTCAACTTTCTTGAATTTGCCTCGATCGCTTTCTTCCTCCACCGACTACCCGCCGACGCTTCGTTGTTCGACGTGACGCCAGCTTTACTTTCCTCCTGTTTCCCGCGATTTGCCAATTTTTCCCCCGTCACACTGTCCCCCTCGGCCGACAACACCGATCGCGCACTTAACGCTGCTAACTCAGAGATTACGACTTCCATCGACTTATGAAGTGAAGAAATTCCTTCCTCCATTGACGGAATCCTGAATATCTTCGTTTCAATCTCCGATAATTCTTCCCGAACAACTCGTTGTTCCTTATCCACCAATTCCAACCTCTCTTCCAACAATCGCTGAGTCATCTTCCTCGTTTTCCCCAGGATGACTGCTCTGATACCAATATGATAGGGCTTGGCTCCCTTTTGATATATTGCTCAGGCAGAATAACAGAGAACAAGAAGAAACTTAACAAAAACAGGATTCAACCCACTCACTCTCGACCGCTAGTCTTCTATCCTCCCCATCACACTCAAAATTCCTCCCCCCAAACATAACGGAAATTACTAATTATACTTCAAAAAGTTACACCCCTACATATTGGGTCCCACAGCATAACAAAACAATCACAACAATCTTAACTAACTTCCACCAGCGGAGGCCTTTTTCCCTTTACGGGAATATTGGGCCTTAATTAAGGGCCTAACACACACCAAACATAGTAAATAAAAACCACTAGCATGTATGGGTTACTTGATCAAAGGGCCTATCGTAAACCCTAATAAAATTAAGAAGAGATAAAAGAACAAAGCCTAGAAAGGTAAATGAATAAAATAAAATCCACTTGATAGTGTTAGAGAGGAAAAGGAACAAAGCATGAAATAATGGGGGCAGTTTATATAGTTGAATAACTGGAAGCATCGAAGAAGAGGAATCGAGGTTGGAACTTACTTGGGAATCGAAGATGAAGCAGAATCCAAAACGCAAAGCATGGCGATCTTGAACGAAACGCAAAGGCGAACTCGATTTGAAGGTCGATATTATTTTTCCTTTCTGAACGTTGTGGATAATCCCTTTCGATCGATGAAGGCCCTTCGGTGAACTCCCGTCGACAACGCTTTTGCGTATATGAAGCTCGCTTTTTTCGTGCAGATTCGAGAGGAAGATTTGAGAGGAAGATTTTTTTTTTCGTGCAGATTCGACTTTGGTTTTGCGAGAGAAGATTCGAGAGAGAGAGGAAATTTTGCGAGATAAAGCATCAAAGAAAGAGAAATACACGTTTTTTTATTTAATTAATCCCAACCATGCCGACGCATTATGCGTCGACTTATTATACACCTTGTCGACGCACCCTCTTGCGTCGGCTAAGAGCCGATATCCCGACGCAAAAACTTGCGTCGGGAAAAATACCGTCGGCATAGCTCAAAATTTTTGTAGAACTTTTCTTCAAGTGCTCCTCTCTCCCACGATCACGATCTCAGCAACAGGAACTCCAACGTGCGAAGACATGACCACCGGAAAGAGTGAATTCTATCTAATTCCTCAGTAGAAGAATGAGTGAATTCCATCTTGCACAGTTAAGTTCTCAGCTACCTACGAGGTTCTGTCCCTTAGAAGGTAGGCTTATTGAGTCGGCTACAGGCCACTCTCACCCATACAAGTCTAAGGACAAACAACTATAAGCAGAAGTTCTTAACTTGCTCAGGATTCAGGTCGAGTCACTAATGACCATCTATAAATTACTAGTCTTATCCTGTTAACGGTGTTACACTGGTTAGACTAATAATTTGTGATCCAGTCTTGTATGAACTCTTCATACAGGATGCCCTCACTCTCATGTCAACTACATGAATGAGTTCGATTACCTCATTTGTACTAATTACAATGTGGGCCTCATCCATGGTGTTACCAGAATGAGGTTTCCAACCTTATTCTTATACCATAAACTATTTAGGTTATAATCTTGAACTCAACCCAAATAGTGTCCACTACACTGATCTGAAGATAAATGTTATAACCTTGGAGCTTAGTTTATTGGATTTATAAAAGTAAAACTGTAATCTTATCAAAACAAATAACACTTTATTTAATTGATCAAAATTACACAAGTTTAGGGCATAAATCCCAACAATCTCCCACTTGACCTAAAGCTTGTGGAGTACTAAACATTACAGTAATGTAAATACAATAAACTAGGGCATTTAAACCCCTTTGTACAAAATACAACCACTTGCCCTAGTTGGGGAAGACTTGTAAATCTAGACCTTCTAGGTGACTATCAAATACTTTAGCCGTGAGAGCCTTTGTAAAAGGATCAACAATGTTGTTCTCTGAGGCTATATTCGTGACAATCACGTCTCCTCTATGCACGATCTCCCGAATGAGATGATACTTCCGCTTTATGTGCTTTCCCCTCTTGTGACTTCGGGGTTCCCTCGAATTTTCCACTGCACCATTGTTATCGCAATACAGTGTGATGGGCAAAGTCGTATTTGGAACAACTTCCAAATTTAGCATGAATTTCCTTAACCAAACGACCTCCTTAGCTGCTTCACAAGCTGCTACATATTCGACCTCCATGGTGGAATCAGTGATGCATCCTTGCTTAACGCTTCGCCATACTACAGCTCCTCCGTTAAGAGTGAATACTGACCCTGATGTAGATCTCGAAGAATCTTTATCAGTCTGAAAGTCAGAATCCGTGTATCCTGTTAGGATCAAATCCTTAGCCCCATACACAAGCATGTAGTTCCTTGTTCTCCGAAGATAATTAAGGATTGTTTTAACCGCTGTCCAGTATTCAAGTCCTGGATTGGATTGATACCGACTAACCATCCCAACTGCAAAATAGATGTCGGGCCTAGTACACAACATGACATACATCAGGCTCCCAACAACCGATGCATATGGAATCCGTCTCATATCTTCAACTCCTTGAGGTGTCTTAGGACACTATTCCTTAGATAAATGGATTCCATGTCTAAAAGGCAACAAGCCCTTTTTGGAATCTTGCATCTTCAACCTTGACAACACTTTGTCTATGTATGATGCTTGAGACAAGGCTAGTGTTTTATTCTTACTGCTTCCTGACAATCAGATCTCAAGAACAAACCGCACAGCATCACCCAAATCTTTCATTTGAACTCACAGTAGCTAGACATTCCTTGATGTCAGTAAGATAACCTACATCATTCCAAATGAGTAGTATATCATCCACATAGAGAATTAGGAAAGCGACAAAACTATTGATGATTTTCTTGTAGACACAAGGTTCATCATCATTCTGGTTAAGACCATAAGAAATGATTGCTTCATCAAATCTTATATTCCAAGACCTAGAGGCTTGTTTCAGTCCATAAATTGACCTTTTAAGCCTGCAAACCTTTTGCTCTTGTCCTGGTTCAATGAACCCTTTGGGTGGGTCCATGTAGATGGCTTCCTCAAGTTTGCCATTCAAAAGATCGCCTCTTGACATCCATTTGTCATACCTCATAGTCATAACATGTGGCAATGGCAAGAAGGATACAAATAGACTTTACCATAGCAACAGGTGAAAAGGTCTCCTTATAGTCAACCCCTTCAACCTGGGTATAACCTTTTGCTACTAGTCTAGCTATAAAGGTTTGCACCTTTCCATCTACACCACGTTTTCTCTTGTAGATCCACTTACAACCTATAGGTTTTACCCCATCAGGCTTATCTACAAGATCCCAAACAGAATTAAAGTACATCGACTCCATTTCTTGGTCCATGGCTATGACCCATTTGTCTTTGTCAACCATTTCTTGATTATAAGTCAATGGATCCTCGCAATTGTCATATGGTATAACAACTTGTGTTTCAGCTAAACCCATGTAACTGTCCAGTCAGACATAACCCTCCCACTACGTCGAGGCATACTCACTCTCTGAGATGGACTTTCTTGACTAGACAAACTAGTATCAACAACTCTTGTTGACGTACTAGTGTTTTTATTAGCAACCTTTGCTAATGATCCGTCTAACTCACTCAACACTACTTTACTTTTTGGTTTGTGGTCCCTTATGTGGTCCTCCTCCAAGAAAGTGACATTTGTCGACACAAAAACCTTATCTTCCTTAGGATCATAGAATAAACCACCTCTGGTTTCTTTTGGCTATCCTACGAATAGGCATAATTTTGAACGTGAATCCAACTTCTTTGGATTTGTCACAAGCACATGTGCCGGACAACCCCATATTCTGAAGTGACATAAACTACCTTTACAACCTTTTCAGAGTTCAAAAGGTGTTTCAGAAACACTTTTGGAGGGCACATTATTCAAAATGTATACTGCACTTCAAAAGGAACTAGGGAGATGAGCATAACTTATCATTGATCGAACCATGTCCAACAAGGTTCTATTTCTCCTTTCCGATACAATCGCTTTGTTGTGTGTGTGTCTGAGCCGAGAGTGAGATGTAATTCCATGTTCTATCATATAGTTATGGAATTTTAAATCCATGTACTCTCCACCTCGATCCGATCGAAGTGTTTTAACAGCTTTTACCTAATTGATTTTCAACCTCACCCCGAATTCCTTGAACTTTTCAAGTGATTCGCACTTGTGGTGCATTAGGTAAATATGCACAAATCTAGAATAATCATCTATAAAAGAGATGAAATATTCATATCCTCCCCTGGCTTTAACATTCATCGGACCACAAAGGTCTGAATGTATAAGCTCTAGAGGGTCTTTGGCTCTATAACCATTTCCACTAAAAGGTCTTTTAGTCATTTTGCCTTATAGGCATGATTCACATACTGGCAAAGAATTTTCTTCTAACTCGTTTAGAAGTCCATTTTTAACCAATCTCTCAATCATATTGAGATTAATGTGACCTAATCTTAGATGCCAAAGATGAACATTTTCTTCAGGAGAAATCTTATGTTTCTTGGTTTGTGCCTTTGCAGTTTTAAATAATTCAGTGTTCAAAATCATTTTGACTGAATTAGACCTTGAAACATACAATCCATTTTCTAATGAAGCCGAACATATTTCTAAACCTTTCTTCAAAATAAACACTTTATTCATAGAAAATGAAACATAAATACATTGTTCTATAAGGCAAGAAATGGAAATAAGGTTTCTAGTAAACCCTGGTATCACTAATATATTGTCCAACAATACATATTTCTTGCCAAAATAAAGCTTCATTGTGCCTACTGCTACAGCTGAGACGACTTCTCCATTTCCATCCCAGAGCGTTATCTCTTCTTGCTGTAGCTGCTGCCAAGAATCAATTCCCTGAAAAGAAGAGCAAACATGATTAGTGGCGCCTGAATCAAGTATCCAAGCTGTTTTATCATTATCCACTAAACAAGCTTCTAGGCAAAGTAAATCATATTTACCTTCCTTATTCTTTTCTGCAATGTACTTCGGACAGCCCGCTTTCCAATGCCCGCTCTTCGTTGCAAAGGGAAACACTTTCCTTTGTCAGCAACGTCTTTGACTTTCTTGCCCTTCTGGGCGGCAACTTTGCTAGCCTGTTTCCCTTTACCAACCTTCTTCATGTTCTTCTTCTTACCTCTCAGGTTAGAAGAAGATGAAGCCATTGTTTTTGTCCTAGAGGTCGAACCTCTGTGATAACTCCTACTAGCAACATTTGCCTCACCTTTCGATCCTTGAATTTTCATCAAAGACCCAAAGGTATGGAGTTCATTCGTATGGAGGTAAGATTAAAAGTAAGCTTGATCATAACAAAGATTACTTCTAAATCACAGAAACTATCCGGAAGGGTTTCGCATGAAGTCGACTGGCTTGACTCATCGATGGAAGCACCATTCGACTCGCGATGTTAAAGTGCACCATCATATCCGTGATATGATCCGTAATGTATGTACCCTCCGCATCCTCGAGTTGAATATGTACTTTAGGGCATTACGCCGAGCTTGTGTGGATCGTTGTCCAAACATACCTCGCATGTAATCCATGATTTCCTTGGCAGTAATCATGTCCTCATGCTTCTTGGCTAATATGTCAGACATACTTGCCAACGATGTAGACCTTGGCCTTATCATTGGTCTTGATCCATCGATCATATGCATCACGAACATTTCGTGACGCATTCGAGCTGGCACCTAAGGACACTCCTCGCTTAGCACAAACAAACTTCGCATCATCCAAGCACTCAAAATAGTGTTGAGTTTGTTTTTTCATGTCATCATATTCTATCCGGTTAACCTTTCCGCACCCAATAAGGAAATTATAGAGCTAGACATTTTTGCTGAAAATTTACAAACAAACTTGTGTGAGTTTCTTGCTATAACTCTAATCCAATCATGTTTTAGCTAATTATCAAATGATTCCTAGGCCATTTATAATTTGCAATGATACTCCAAAGATTTAGAATGTATGACACCGAAGGGTAATAAAAAAACATTCTCCTCTGGATCAAGACATTCTTGACCAAAACCTAATACCAGAATAACTCTTATTCCCATAGGTTTTAGTTACCATTTTTTGTCCGGATACATACAGTAACTTATGTACCCCGTGAGTGTAACCCTCTGCCTATAGATCCTGTAGTCTCGATCCAATAAAATCCACCAAGGGAGGATTAGATTGGAAAATAGTCTAAGGAAAATTTTATCCCTTTCGGTGTCTATCATGTTTGATCCCCATGATCAAGCCCTCCAAGGAATTGTCTGGTCCAGGCCAAACTAGCAGGCTGACCATAGTGGTCTAACGGTGTAAACCGAAAAAAGAGACCGTAGGTTTTGTTTTCACTAAACTTGCTCCCACTCACTACACTACAGGAAAAATGGTCTATGATAGCTTCGAAAAAATGTTGTAATAGGCCTTTCATAGCTTTTTCTGCAGAGTCATGAGAGCCCATGCTATTAAAAGTCTGTGACTTTTTACAACATTTTATAAAACCTATAAAAATTAGACTTTTTATAGCATTTTATAAAGGTTATAAAAATGTTATATCAAAAGTCTTAATAGCATAATTTCCTCTTTTTTAAAATCAATGATAGCATTTTACCAATGTTATAATAATATTGTAGTAATCTACGATAGCATTTTAGTAATTATAGCATTTATTTGTAGCTATTTTTTTTAACTTAAGTTAAAGCTATATTATACTTTTGAATTGTAAATTTTTTTGCTATTGTTGTAACTTTGATGGCTTTTAAAATTATTCATGATGGTATTATCCATGTTTCCTACCTTAGTTCAAATTAGAAGTAAAATAATAAATAAATGATCTACAAGATTAGTTATACAATGAGTTTGTGTCATTAATCCAAGCAAATTACATTTCATTCAAAGTTTACATTATCCCACTTAAACTGATACAAAACATAACAATCTATTGTTCAAAAAATAAATATAGAAATGAACATCAACTTTGGGATGACACTAAACATAAATTTGTCAAAGACTATTCATTAAATTACAAAATGTTTCACTATTCAATATCAAAAGGGGGACGCTCCCGTTTGCGCCACGAGGCCAAGTATGAGTCTCACAATGTGAACTTCCCGGAGATAGCGTAGGTGGAAAAATATGTATCTCATACACTTTTTCCTCCCACTGAATAGTTTAAAGTTTATAGGAATCTTACTTAGGCTAAAAACCCGGCTAATGGTTTTACCTAACTCTATCAATATAACTCTTATATTGATAATCAACATAACTCTCATATTGATTTTATCCTAAGTTTGTTAATATAACTCCTTATATTAAACCTAGGATTTCTAGTTTATTAACCCCTTAATAAACCCGCCGACGCTACTGTAATTTATAAGATTCTCTGATTAAATTTCACTCCCAGGTCAGTTCCCAGGTAGGGGTGTTCCGTTTCCGTCAGCTTAAATACCCCAGTCTAGAAAGAACTTTCCTTACACAGAGTTCGTCTTTTAATCATAGCTTATAAACTACTTGGTTCCTAATTCTAATCTAATTAGAACTAGATAACCTAAGGTCTATTATTTTCAAGTTCTAAACACATTAAAACTAATAATTAACCTTAGGTGACATGCATACTATGTTACAGTGCTTGATAATTCATCACATGAATAATAAGACATTCATAGCATATTCATCTCATGAAAAATAATGCATGTCAATGTTGTCCAAAAATTAATATAACAACCTTATATTAATTAATCATGCAAACTATATAATATAACTCCTTATAATATAAATGATGCATGAAAATTCTTAACCTAAGGTGGGATTTCTAAAATACAAGCATGCATTATGCATGGCAATAATTACACAACAATTGCATAATTAAAATAGCAAAAATTATACCAATTTTGGCACCCTAGAAATAATTTTAATTAATATAATCTAATTATATTAATTAAAATTAAATATATTAAATATAAAACATTTTTATAATTAATATATATTAAAAATCTATTTTTTGCCTGTTGCTCCTTGCGTGAAATGTATTTGGCGTTGCAATGTCGATATAGCGCTGCAACGCCGCTCCTAGTCGTTTCTATCGAGCGTTAGGCCACGCGGCGTTGCGTGGCTAGAGGAGGTCGTGTTGCAACACTGCCTCATGTGCGCGCCTTCTCCCGCAAGCGCAGCGTTGCAACGCCGATGAACAGTGTTGCAACGCTGCACACAGACAGCAATTGGATTTCTCTAAATCTTGCTCGTTTTCGCTTCGATCTTCTCAACAACCACTTTGCCACGATCGACACGGACTTACAGACTCGATTTACAATTAAAATTGCCCAAAACACTGCACTTTACATTGAAATCGATTCAATGGAAATTGTAAATCTAAGTGCCAAATTTGAAAAGATCTAATTTTGCAAAACCGTTCATACATCTCATGCAAAAACAGTAAATCCTACCTTGTTCTTGAAAAATGCAGAACATAAATCAAGAACGCAATCGGACTCCGATACCAATTGAAGGGAATCGAAGTCCCCGCAGCGGAAGCGATTGCGAATCACGCACTCTTGATTTAGTTACAACGATTATCAAGAACATATATAACAGGATTAAGCATAAAATCAGAATGGACAACAAGAATTTACCTTTGAAGAACTTTTCTTCAAGTGCTCCTCTCTCCCACGATCACGATCTCAGCAACAGGAACTCCAACGTGCGAAGACACGACCACCGGATCTTCTCCGTTGTTCTCTAGGTGAGGGAGGAAGGTGGGTTTCTTTTAGGAGAGGTGAGTTATTTTGAGAGATATGCAACAACACAACTAAGAGCTTGTAATTCCTTAGAATTTCTTAACCTAGTTGCATCTCATGCAACCATATACACAAGGGAATGAGATGGAATTGACCATCCTACCCCCTCCTTTATTCTCTCTTTAGTATATAGTTTATATATGAATCTAATTCACATTAAAACTATATATTATATCAATTATATCATATATAATTGATATAACACTCTCATGTATGAAATTGAACACTTCAATTTCACTCCTAACTTTATACCCTCATTATTACCATGTTGAGCCAACAGAGGGATCTAATGGACCTACAGCTTCATGAGCTCCAATGATGTGAGATTAACTTATCAAACTCTTTTGATCCAGCTTAATCAATATTCATTAACTACAAGTCACTCCACTATAGACTTGTAGTTGCACTCTCTTCACTCAGAGATATTATTGTGTCCACTAATATAGTCATTACCCATGAGTCGACCCTTCACAGTTGTTCAGAATCACACCGGGTCAAATTACCATTTTACCCCTATGATTACCTCTTTGCTCTTAAGCACCACCGATCCTCTAATGAACAACAAGTCTAAGGTCCTACCTTAGACTCATACCCTCATAGAGGGCGGACCCCGTTGTTCAAGACTGAGAGTCGCCTCTTAAGAGAACAACCTATCTAATTCCTCGAGAGAATAATGAGTGAATTTCATCTTATATAGTTAAGTTCCCGACTACTTACGAGGTTCTCATCCTCGAGAAGGTAGGCTTATTGAGTCGGCTAAAGGTCACTCTCACCCATACTAGTCTAAGGACAAACTCCTATAAGAAGAAGTTCTTAACTTGCTCAGATTCAGTCGAGTCACTAATGACCATCTATAAATTACTAGTCTTATCCTCATTAATCTGTTACACACTCGTTAGACTAATAATTTGCGATTCAGTCTTGTATGAACTCTTCATACAGGATGCCCCCACTCGCATGTCAACTACATGAATGAGTTCGATTACCTCATTTGTACTAATTACAAAGTGGGTTGCATCCATGGTGTTACCAGAATGAGGTTTCCAACCTTATTCTTATACCATAGACTATTTAGGTTATAATCTTGAACTCCACCCAAATAGTGTCCACTACACTGATTTCAAGATAAATGTTATAACCTTGGAGCTTTGTTTATTGGATTTATAAAAGCAAGATTGTAATCTTATCAAAACAAATAACACTTTATTTAATTGATCAAAATTACACAAGTTTAGGGCATAAATCCCAACAGGACTTACAGACTCGATTTACAACAAAATGCCCAAAACAACAGGCCTTTACATTGATCTAATCAGCATGAAATTGTAAATCTAAACTTAAAGTGCCAAAACTGAAACATCCATCATGCAAACCACAATTTATCTCATAAATTAAGGCTATACCCACCTAATTTTAACGAAAAACAGTGTACAACATCGAACCAACGTATGACTTTGATACAAATTGAAGGGAATGAAACTCCCACTCAGCGGAAGATGATCGAATCGTCGTGGTGAAGTTGTGAAATTGAATTTCGTTAAATTAATCTAACACTTAGATTATAGGCTAAACATGCTTAATGTGGAAGAAAAACAGTAAGTACTTACTTGTTGAAGACGTGCTTCAAAATTCCTTCCAACGATCCACAAACTCTTCGTGCTTTCTCAAACTCAACGATCTCGAACCCTTCTCACGATCAAGAACGAACACAACCCTTCGGGTTCTCGGTTGTTCTTCTTTTGGAAGAAGGAAGATGGTGGGATCTTATTTGTCTTTTGGTTTTTGAGAGGATAAAGCTTGAGAGAATTTGTGAGAGAGATTGATCTCTTCTTTTGGTGAAAATCCAAAAATAAGAGAATTGCCTACCACCCTTCTTGCAAGAAGGGTTTAAATAATGGAGATAGGTAGAGTTAAAATCTCCACCTATCTACCATTTTACCATTAACCATAGGTTATGCAAATCATATTTGCATAACCACATAGTATAAGATATCTCATATCTCATATTACAAATCACATTTGCAATATTGTGGATTTATAAAAATGAATCACATCCAATTTTATATCTTTCAACCTAATTTCTACTAATTAACCCTAATTTAACAATTAGGCTAACCTATAGTTTATTATGAATCTCATTCACATTAAACTATATATTATATTATTCATATCTCATAGAAATGACATAAATGGCCTTTTAGTGAACTTGAACACTTCAATTCACACCAAAACATTAACTCTTCTTTTTACCCAGTTTGAGCCAACCGAGAGACCTAATGGACCTACAGTGACGAACTCCAATGATCCGAGATTAACCTATCAAACTCTTTGATCCGGTTAATCAACATTCATTAGCTACGGTAACACTCCACTAAAGCCCGTAGTTGCACTCCCGTTAGTACAGAATATTACATGTCCACTGATATAACAAATGCCCATGAGTCGACCCTTCACAGGTTGTTCGTAGACATCATCATTGGTCAAATTACCATTTTACCCTGTGTCTACTTCTTGCTCCTTAAGTCCCTACCGCTCCTCTAATGAACAACAACGTTGTAATGGTCCGACCATATACAACAACTCTCTCGTGCTGAGAGAGAGTAGCGCCGTTGTCCAAGCCCTAGAGACAACACTTAAGGGAACAACCCCTCTAGTTTCCCTAAAGGTAGGAACGAGTGATTTCCATCTCGCGTAGTTAAGGTCCCAGCTCCCTACTTGGTCCTGTCCTTGAGAAGATAGGCATATTGGGCGAGTAATCGTGACCATCGTATTAGTCAAAGGACGGACCCCAAAGATAGGAGTCCGTAGCACGCCAAAGCTTGTGTCGAGTCACTAATGGTCATCTCTACGATGTTATTAGTCCTTACGATCCAACGGTGTTACATCGTAGTCTAATAATTCACGGTCCGATCTTGTACAATCTCATTGTACAGTATACCCCCATTTGCATGTCAACCACATGAACGAGTCAGATCACATCGTTTGTATCTTAATACAAAGTGGGCCGCATCCACAATGTATCCAGGATTAGGTCTCCAACCTCATCCATATCATCATGAGACCGTTCGGGTCATTTACTCGAACGTGATCCTCCCCGTGTATGTCCAAGAGACACACCATTCAAGTTCTAGTTCTCTCATATATTCAATGACCCTGGAGCTTAGTTTATTGGTCAAAGTTTGAATAAAATGTGAGGCACAAAATGATGAAATGAATACCTCTTTATTAATTTCAAAACGTAATTTACAAACCACACGAGATTAGGACAAACATCCCAACAGAGGGCTTATGTCAAAAGTGGATAATATTCATTGTGGAAATTGGTAGAGAATGGTTATGTTGTCTTATCAAGTGGTATCATGCTTGGATAAGAATTGTTGGGATTGCATCGCAAAGTCCCACATTAGCTTTATAAGATGATGATCATGGGTACATATCAAGCACAGATGTTCATATACTCCTCTCTCCCTTTATCTCATTCAGAAAAAATTAGCTCATTTTCAACACTTGCATGGTCTTATTAATCTCTTTGTTTTTCGCTAGCCTATTTACCAGCGAAGGATAAATCTTCGTTCCACCGTTGTCTTAGTCAATAAATTTGGAACTTTGAGATATTTTATGGCTTAAATTTTTAATGGTGGCTCTATTGTAGTTTTACTTTAATGTAAAGGGTAAAATGATAAATAAAATGGGTTTAGGATTTTCAATAACCCTCTTTGTCTTAGTCACACACAAATCGAGGTTCACCTTCTTCTTCCCAACTTTTATTCACGATAGAGGTTTACCAGCGTGTCCTCGTTGCACCATCGATTTTTGCGTGTGGTGTCTGTGGGTTACTCGCCGATCAATAGGAAAGTCGACCACGTGAGATCGCGTCGATCAGATTTGTAACCCAGAACCGCCAGCCGAGACCCATTCGCATTGTCATCATTTAACACGCTTTTTGTTGTTGAACCACCACAAGGCAGTCGTCCCTGCAAGTAGTAACCGCATCGAACGTTAGCGATCGAGTCGAGCTTCACGATCACGCCGAATCAAACCCAACCGTGTTTCGTGGTCCAAGCTCTATTCGTTCGCTGATCGTACTACACAGTTTCAGATTCGAACTTGTCACCGTTGCAGGTCAAATCGTCGTCAAACAACAATCGCCGACTTAAGTCCACAAGTCCTCACGCGTGTGAACTGCTGCAAAACCCGAGATTATCTTAACGACGTATTGATCCATTCAAAATCTCTGCTTCACGGTTCAAATCTGAGTTGTCCAGGTTCGTGCCGCCACTGCTCGTCAGATCTCGTTTCACTTTGGAAATTTGATTTTATTATTCAATCATCAGTAGTTCGTACTGTTCTAACGTGTCTCAAATGATTGTAAGTAAATTTGGACTAATATATTGAAGAGTCAAAATGAATTTATGTTGGGTAATCTAACTTTAATTCACTTATAATTTGTTTTAGGAGTTTTGATGTGTTCGATGACAAAAGGATTAAACTTGGACAAGTTTTACCAATTCAACGATGTTTTGGTGTATATAGTAAATTGGATGGGTGTAAAAGACCCATAATTTTGGAATTATATTTAAGAACACTAGTTCGATGGATGGAATTATTCGGGATTTTGGACTGTTGAACAGGTTTGGAGCGAATATCGTGTTAGGGACTGATATTTGTGGAGCTAAATTTTGAAAAAAGTTAAGGTAAAGGATCTCATGATGAACTTTTAAAATGGGATCAAAAGTTTATAAAAGTTAGTCGTGTCCTTTTTTTTTCTCGAAAAAGCGAACTTTTATTTCTATGCCGAGATTCTGGATTTTTTTAATGTTTTAATATTCATGAGTATTGATGATGCAATCGCATTTTGTCTTGAGCTTAAATGTTATAAAAAATATGCCATGATACATGATTTACTGTTTCCCCATGATATGTGCATCACTGTTCATTAATGAAAGATGGAACTCCATGCATGTTTGGATGTACATGATAATGTTTACAAAGGTTATGCGAATTATTCTCTATAAGAGTATAGGGTTTTGAGAGGACTCCACATGACGTAGTGGTCTTTGGACCCAACATGCTCCCTGGATTTGAGAGGATTTTATATGACACATGAGTCTTCGGACTCGATATGATTTAGGAGTCTTCAAACTCAACATGCTCTCGAGGTTTGGGAGGACTCTATACGATAGGAGTCTTCGAACTCAACATGCTCTTGAGAGAACTTAATTGACCGGTAAAAGTAAAAGAAAAGTACCATGATAGTTTTAAAGGAAGTTTAGGTCCCACACATGAAAGTTTTTAAAGCCATGATTATATGTGTATGCATATCCCAAACCTCGGTAGTGAGGTCATTTAATGAGTATTATGTTATAATACTCATCCTTTATTTTTAAAATGTTTTCAAGTAAAGGAAAGACATACAACGTGAGTGAGGGGATGAGTTATGAAAGCCATGGGAATGTTTGAAGTCGTGTTTCCACATTATTGAAATTCGATTATTTTCAGACATTAAATATTTTATTCCGCTTAAGTAGTACATTTATTTTAATCAAGGTCAGACTTTAAATCATTTACATTTTAATGTTTTGACTATTTTGGGATCCCAATAAAGATATTTCCATTGATTTTTAAGGGAAATCTTATTTGTTTTCAATATTGTATTGCCTGAAAATGCATGCATGAGTAATAATGTCCGTAGGAAGTGAGTCCTAGAGTTAGGGTCATTACAATTTTTGTAATTTTCATGTATCGTAAAAATTTAAGAGCATTCCCAAATTAATCACTTAAAAACTCATTTTCTAAAGTTGATTTCAAGTGTTTGATTCAAAATAGCTTATTCTCATACTCATTTTTTAAAAAGTCATTTTGAGTGATTGAAAACACTACAAATTTATGAAAATAATTTATTTTCTCATATATATCTAATGATCTAAGATTAGGAACTCCATTGTAGCGGTCTAGTTTTACAATTATTCCACAAAAATTATATATATATAATTGAATGCTTCACTTCAAACTCTATAAATTTTTAAACACTAATTTTATTTTTATTTGTGCATCACTCTTCTTAGTCGTGTAATGTACAGTTGTAGATATATTTCCTCGTTTTTTTTTTTTTTGATGTATATTACTTATATTAAGGGTAGCTTGAAATTGTGAAAACATATACTCTTCTCTAGCCTTGCGTGTAGACACGCGTGAGCGATTTGGAACAAATTTAAACTTAAAATATGGATAAGATAATCACAAGTTTGTCATTTTTATTTAAATATATATATTTTTTTAAAAAGACGTTTGTCAAAAGAGAAAACGGATGATAATATAATTACACTAATTTTTGAGAAATATTTTTTCAGTTTTCAAACTTATTGTTTAACCGTAAATAATGCAAAATGAAACTTTGGTTAATACTAATGAAACCTCCTTTCTTTTTCTCTTTCCAAAACAAAAACTTCCATATTTCTTTTATCCGTTTCAAAGTCTAAACTTCTACATTTCTAATCCTTGATTGCAAATATAAAAGTGAAACACACCTAGTGCATATGTTTGTATACTTGTCTCTCTTGCTCTTTCTCTAATTTAAAAAAATGGAGCGTTCATTTTCACCACTTGTATTGTCTCTATTAATCTCGTTATTTTTTGTTGGCCTAAGTACCACTGAAGGATTGGTTACGGTCAATATAACAAATGTTCTAGAAAGTCACAATCCACTCACTCTTCATTGCAAATCCGGCAATGACGATTTGGGATTTCACCAGTTGCCGCCTTTGATCAGTTATCAATTCCGTTTTCAACCAAACTTCTTTGGTACAACGTTGTTCTATTGCAGCTTCCAGTGGCCTGGCTCGTTTCATTACTTCGAGATTTACAAGGATCAAAGAGACAGATCGCATTGCACAAATTATTTATGGATCGTTGGTGAAAAAGGTCTCTGTTTGTTCAATACTAACACCCGCAAGTACGATATTTGCTATACGTGGCCACCTAAATAAATATAAAAAACAATGAATCCATAGATCGAAATGTTCAATTTTCATTTTATAAATCAATCAATATTTATATAAATATCGATATTGATATAAATAATAAGCTAGATTCATGATACACATAAAGAATTTATAATTCTAGATACCATGAGTGGATAGATGCATAAAGGTTTTTTTTTGTTAAAGTACATGAATAGTTTGTACACATGTACTTGTTTAATTTGTATCTTTTAAATATTTTTGTTGGGATATTATATAAAGGATCATTGCAATTCAAAGAGTGTTATATTTAAAGGAATAATCTTATTCTCGGTTGTGTTCTTGAATTACATAAGATACCAAGTTTCTTTTCTTCAAAGTTGTGAGATTTAGAATGGGAATTATCATAGGTCATTGACGTTGCACATAACGCCTGTGCCCGTGATCCTCTCGCAACCCGGCGCGCGTCACTATATCATCCATGACCGCTTGCAAGAGTGAAGACACTATCCCCACAAACCAACACGGGGTCCTTTCAAAGCATGCTTTGTCCTCACTCACATGCTCCCTAGGAAAATTCCCGGAGAGGTCACCTAACATAGAATTGCTCCAAGCCAAGCACGCTTAATCGTGGAGTTCCTATGATTGAGCCACCGGGAAGGTGCACCTTGTTGGTATAGGTAGTAGCTATCTATTCTTTTAAGCATTTCTCAACTGTGCTTTCCCCTTTTCCTCGAGCACCATGCTTCCATATCCTCAGGATCCTCTCATTCGGATGTGGACTCGGTTCATTCATGTACCCTCTTCCTCGGCGTCACATGCCCACTGAGCTTCCGCCTTGGTTCGTCCCAGAACCACATCTTCTTGGGAGAGGTTTCGCTCTGATACCATTTGTAACGCCTGTGCCCGGGATCCTCTGCAACTGGTCTGCGTCACTATATCATCCATGATCGCTTGCAAGAGTGAAGACACTATCCCCACAAACCAACACGGGGTCCTTTCAAAGATGCTTTGTCCTCACTCACATGCTCCTAGGAAAATTCCCAAGAGGTCACCCAACATAGAATTGCTCCAAGCCAAGCACGCTTAACTGTGGAGTTCCTATGATTGAGCCACCGAAAAGGAAGGTGCACCTTGTTGGTATAGGTAGTAACTATCTATTCTTTTAAGCATTTCTCAATCATGCTTTCCCCTTTTCCTCGAGCACCATGCTTCCATATCCTCGGGATCCTCTCATTCGGATGTGGACTCGGCTCATTCATGTACCCTCTTCCTCAAGGCCACACACATCAGAATCGTTTCTAGTTCTAACTCGACTTGACTTACAAAGGATGCGAGAAATAAAATAGTGCGTAGAACCGTAATCGAATAGTACAAAGGCGAGGTGCCCAAGTAATGGAAGTGTACACCAGAACCACCGAATCGAGCCATAGATGTCTCTACTTGGGTGCTTGCATAGGCTCTCTCCGATGTATGGCCGGCTTCACAAAGAGCCCACTACTCATAACACCGTGGTCGGCTAGTCTTTGGCTTGATTCGGCGATTATTAGCTCTGTGCCCTTCCTTCCCACACTTGAAACACGCTCCAGGCGGGCCATACACTTACCCAAAGGTCGCTTACCACATTCTTTGCTGCGCGTGCCTATCTCCATTGCTATTCCCGATCCGTTGATCGGTGGTTTCTGTTTGGGACCTGCACTGAAATGCCCTGGTCTATGCGATGTACGGGGCGCCGTGAGCTGGAATTGGGCCGTCCCACTTCCTCTTATGATTCGCTATGGGTCGCCCCAGAGTTAACTACCACCATTACATGCGATGCGAGCACGCACCCAAATCGATTCCGCCACTCTCACCTGCGGAGGCGTAATCGGGAGGTGCTAATGCTTGAATAAAACCTCGAACATTCTCATCTAGCCCCATGATGAAGCGCTCGGTCTTCTTTGCTTCAGATCCACCACTCGGGGCAAAAGCGGGACAAGCGGGTAAATTCCCTCTCATATATCTCTCACGCGCCTCCGGCTCGACACATACCAGTAGAATTTCACCGCTTCAGAAGCGAGTCACAGCAGGATAGATAAATTTCCGCTGAATGCTTCTTTGAATAGATTCCAAGTAATCGTTTCTCCACTGGCAACAATGGTCCCTTGGCGGACTCCCACCACAAGTACGCGTCATCCTCAAAGATGAAGGTCGCACAGACACCCTCTCGTCCTCGTGGCGCTTCATCATCGAAGATGGTCTCAATGGAGGACAACCACAACTCGCCACAGTGGGGTCACCGAAGACCCATTGAAAGATCTCGGATCATACTTCACAAGAAGTCCTTCAGGTAACGAGACTCCAGAGTTGCGTCGTTTCGCCCCTGATTTGCTTGGGCCAGCTGGGTGGCTACCGTAGCTCGCACTAGGCTCTGCATGGCCTCCACCATCATAGTCATAACATTGGCGTTCCCTCGGTGCGCCACGCGGGCAAGCTCGCAGTACATTCTCCCGACGGTCGCGGGTCCTGGGGGAGGTCTCGAACGGGTGGAGTAATCTCTTCCTGATCCAGGGGTAATTCCGGTTGGGCGTCAACGTTTACCCTTGCCCTCCGGCCCCTACCACGTCCCCTACCTCTCCCTCGGCCTCTAGGTGGCATTATGTCAAAACTACAATATAGAGAGTTTCTAACTCAGTTTCCTTTACTTTCAAATCATGAGATAGAATCACCCCTTGGGGCTTTTAAGGTTATGTATGCATAAAAACCGTATCATATCGTAATCATTTACTTTCTTAATAAAATATCGTAACGTACTCAAGCAAGGATCGGAAGCGTTGTTAACCCATGGAACTACTCAGGCTTACTCTGTAAGCAAGTCTACAGAACCCTTAAACCTAGGGCTCTGATACCAACTGTAACGCCCCTACTTTTCTATGACCAAATCCCTAGGGACATTACTACACATGCATGCATTTATAGGCCGTGAAATAAAAGAACTTAAAAGAAATTTCTATTTATCGTAAACAGTTCCAGGGATCCCAAAAAAACAAAACATTCAAATCATTTAAAAACATCACATCAGCTTGGCCTATTAAAACTGTAAGTAAGTTTAACTTCAAATGAAAACATAGAGACCACAATAGTTCAAAATAATAATATGCGGAAATCATGCTGGTTCCCATGGTCTTAGTAACGCTCTCCCGTCACACGCCCTGCACGTCCTTCCCTTTACCTGAAAAACATTTTTTAAAAGAAAGGGTGAGTATTGCAAAAACAATACCCAGTAAGTAACCTCGCTACCGAGGTTTGGGATATGCATACACATACAATCATGATCTTTAAACTCATTCATAACATACATAGATGGGAAATTAAAACTTTCTAGAGTTGCCAGGTCTTTAATCCATGGCTGCATATTTAAATGTCAGGCCTTTAATCCATGGCTGCTTATTCGGTTGCCAGGTCTTTAATCCATGGCTGCTCATTCAATTGCCAGGTCTTTAATCCATGGCTGTTCATTTAATTGCCAGGTCTTTAATCCATGGCTGTTCATATAATTGCCAGGTCTTTAATCCATGGCTGTTCATATAATTGCCAGGTCTTTAATCCATGGCTGTTCATATAATTGCCAGGTCTTTAATCCATGGTCAGATATTTAATTGTGAGGCCGATCGTCATCCTGAGTCATTTCATTTCGGGTCCTCACAGGACTTCGTATTTTGACCCATAGGTCTTTATTGCATGTTTGACCATGCACATAACGATCTCGGGATAACCAATGTCCACACTATTCCTTAATTCATTTCGTGGCATACAAAACATGCATAAGGTCCCATCAGTCACATAATCATGGTGTACATATCACACATATCATCATCAACATATCATTCATACTTTCTCATGGACAGGGTGATAAATCATACTTTTGTAATAAACATGAAATATTCTCATACACACTACTGTCCTATTCTCACATGAAATAATGGGATCCTTATACATAACATACGAGAATACTTTCACATAGAATAATGATTCATTTTCACATAATACATCGAAGTATTTGCACATAAAATATCACGTATTCTCAAAATAATATCTGTGGATTTCCATGTGAAAAATATGAACTATTTCGCATAAAATCATGAAAATCATTTTCATTTACTCCCATTAAAAGTTCGGCACAAGGTCCCTTACCTCGAGCTTTGATCTCACTATTTCCTTCTAATTCTTAATTTAACGGTCTCCTCCAATAACCTGAAACCAAGGATTCTTCTATTCGTCATCCTACTGCACAGTTCCATCAACATAAAGAATCTAGGTACGAAAGCGTCATTATTCTCACCTTACTCCAATTACCTCGACTCCGAATAACAATCCGAACGAGGGTTTGGTTGTTCCAAAGCTTGGAAATCTTGATCCTACGCTTCAGTTCGTTCCTACAATTCGTGTTCGAACAATAATTTCAGTTCCTCACGTAAACGTCATAATAATTCAAGGTCATCGTATAACTCAATTCGATTTCAGATCGTAACAAGGAATTGCTCACCAACCAAAAACTTGCTGCTGTAAAACCACGACAGCCGGCGTGCGTGGGGTCCGGCGAGTGGTCGGGCCTTGGTCTTCTTCTGCGCAGCGACGGTGGCTCGTGGGTGCTCGGCGGCTTCTTCGATCGGACGTCTTTGGAACGAGTAAGCTCCGTTCGTTGCTCTGTCGGCGCAACTCGGGCGTGGACGACCGGAAACTTTCGACCGTAGACCTGCGGTCAGCGTGGGATTCGGTGTGACGGCGGCGGCTCTCGGATTAGGGTAGCGATTGGAGCTGAACGAGCGGCTCCGTGACGCTGCTGGGACCCAGGCCTCGTTCGTGAACTTCGCCGGCGTGAGTGTCTTCGGTTCGAATCTGGTCGGCGGCTAGGGTAGTGGTGAGGGCTCGACTTCCTGTTCGTGTCTTGCCGGCAGCCTTAACGTACTCCACTGCAAGAAGACGACTTGGACGGCGACTTGGACGGCTGGAGTGACGTGAGGTCCGGATGATGATCAGCTGGCGGCACGGTGGTGGGTTCCGGCTAGGGCTGAGTGAACGAGAAGGAGAGGAAGGAGGTGGTATGATATTAGGGTTAGGGTTTGCCAAATGAGATGGAGGTGAGAGATAGAGTTAGGGTTTGGGGAAAAGTTAAGATGAAGATGTTGGGGAATTAGGGTTTCACTTAAGGAGACTTATATACCACAATTTAGGTTAAACTTACATTGCCAAAGTAGCCCTCCTTTAAATGTTAATCACCAAAATGCCCTTGAAATTGCCCTTTTTCCTTTAAATTCATAGTTAATCTCATCTTAAAAGAGATAATTCACATAAAATTACGGCCTCCCTCTCGCCGAGCTGATTAAAACACCAATCCAACTAAACACAGCGGCTGATAAAGTGTTAATTAAAATAACTAATAGTACCTGAGATGGCGGTCGTCACAGTATGCCCTGTCTGTCTCCACTCCTGCGGGAATAAATTTGTTAGCTAATATGAAAGTCAAGGATGGTAGTGTGACCATCGCAGACCATGAGTTAGCAGTGAACCTAGTGGTCCTAGATATGTTTGATTTTGATGTAATATTGGGCATGGACTGGTTAGCGCAGAACCATGCTTGTATTGATTGTTTCAGGAAGGAGGTAGTGTTCACTCCTCCTAACCGACCAGCTCACAGAGTTCGAGGCACAATGAGAGAAAGTAGGCCTAAGGTACTTCGCCCTTAAGGCCAGAAAGTTATTGCATCGGGGAGCTTGGGGCGTCTTAGCCTGCATTCTAGATGCAAGGTGCACAGAGATCTCAGTGACATCAGTGCCAGTAGTGAACGAGTTTACAGACGTCTTCCCCGAGGACCTCCCCGGAATACCTCCAGTCAGGGAGGTAGATTTTAACATCGGATTGGAGTTGGGGACGACCCCGATATCCAAGGCCCCGTACAGAATGGCACCAGCAGAGTTGAAAGAACTAAAAGTACAGTTACAAGACTTGCTAGACAAAGGGTTTATACGCCCAAGCGTTTCACCCTGGGGAGCACCGGTATTGTTCGTGAAAAAGAAAGACGGATCCATGCGCCTGTGTATAGATTACAGGGAGCTGAATAAAGTTACAATCAAGAATAAATATCCTCTCCCCAGAATAGATGATTTGTTCGATCGATCGATGCAAGGAGCGACGGTGTTCTCTAAGATCGATCCGAGATCGAAGCTACCATCGATTGAGGATCGGTGAACGGGATATCCCTAAAACGAGATTCCGATCACGTTATGGGCATTACGAGTTCACACGGTGATGCCGCTTTGGTCCGACCAATGCTCCCGCCGCTTCATGGACTTGATGAACCGCTTGTTCAAGGAGTTTCTTGATACGTTCGTGATTGTGTTCATCGATGATATATTGATATACTCTGTGTGTGATGAAGAGCATGAAATGCACACGAGGAAAGTCTTACTCACACTGAGGGAGAATAAGTTGTATGCAAAATTCTCCAAGTGTGAATTTTGGCTCGCATGTATCTTTTCTAGGGCATGTTGTGTCCAGAAGCCGAGTCTCTGTTGATCCAAAGAAAAGTGGAGGCCGTCACACACGTGTGGCCTCGTCCAGACCACCGCTTCTGAGGTACGTAGTTTTCTCGGGTCTTGCGGGGATACTATAGGCGCCGCATGCGAGATTTTGCCAAGATAGCCATGCCTATGACTCAGCTGACGCGTAAAGGAAACTCTTTTGTTTGGGATGATGCTTGTGAAGCGAGTTTCCAGGAACTCAAGCACAGATTAGTGTCGGCCCCGATTCTTACAGTTCCCGAGGGAACAGGGAGCTTTGTGGTTTACAGTGATGCTTCCAAGAAAGGGTTGGGCTGTGTACTGATGCAGCACGGTAAAGTAATAGCTTATGCATCCCGACAATTGAAGACGCACGAGAGGAACTATCCAACTCATGACCTGGAACTAGCAGCAGTGGTATTTGCATTAAAGATCTGGAGACACTACCTGTATGGCGAGAAAATTCAGATTTTCACAGATCATAAAAGTCTGAAGTATCTGTTCACCCAGAAGGAATTGAACATGAGGCAACGCAGATGGTTGGAATTGGTGAAAGATTATGATATTGACATACGCACCATCCCGTAAGGCTAATGTAGTGGCCGATGCCCTCAGCAGAGGAGCTTGCGTGCATACTGCTGCGCATGAGTGATGATGCAAGCGAGAATTACAGCAGAGTTTGCTCGAGCTGAAATTGCAGTGCTAGTAGGAAAGACCACGGCTCGCTTAGCACGATTAACGATGCAACCGACCTTGAGGCAACGTATTATAGAGGCTCAGCCAGGTGGACCCCGCTAGTGGAAAAACTTACTGCGGTAACTACAGTGTGAGTCGATGCAGTTTTCCCTATCCACGATGGAGGATTGCTATTTCGTGGACGATTGTGTGTGCGACGATGACAAGCCGAGAACCGAGATCTTGAACGAAGCCCATAACTCACTATTTTCTATGCATCCCGGCAAAGACCAAGATGTACCGAGATCTCAAATAGATCATTTTGGTGGTGTAACATGAAGCGCGACATAGCGAGTTTGTCGGGCAAGTGTTTGACTTGTCGCAGTGAAAGCACCTGAGACAGAGACCCGCGGGTTTGCTTGCAACCATTACATGTGCCTCGGTGGAAATGGGAGGAGATCTCTATGGATTTCATAGTTGGACCGCCTAGAACTTTACGAGGTTACACACGTTGATTTGGGTCATAGTGGACAAAGTTAACAAAGTCAAAGACATTTCATACTGTGGAAACCCACCTATTCTACAGATAAGTGGGCGCAGCTTTATCTGGAAGAGATAGTCCGTTTGCATGGAATTCCGGTCAAGATTATATCAGACAGGGATCCACGTTTCACCTCCAACTTCTGGAGAAGTTTACAGAGAGCGTTGGGTTCGCAGTTGAACTTCAGTACGGCTTTTCATCCACGTGCACGGATGGACAGATTTTGAGCGCTTAAACCGATATTAGAGGATATGTTGCGAGCTTGCACTTTAGACTTCCCAGGAAGTTGGGACACTCATTTACATCTGATGGAGTTTGCTTATAACAATAGCTATCAGTCGACCATCGGAATGGCTCCATTTGAAGCTCTCTATGGAAAACGTTGTAGAACTCCAGTTTTCTGGGAGGAGGTTGGTGAACGCCAGTTGTTGGGTCCAGAACTAGTACAGGTCACTAATGAAGCAGTGCAAAAGATTAGGGCGCGGATGCAGACCGCCCAGAGCAGACAGAAGAGTTATGCCGACACGAGACGAAGGGATCTGGAATTCGATGTTGGGGACCACGTATTTCTTAAGGTGGCCCCAATGAAGGGAATTCTAAGGTTTGGCCGTAAAGGGAAGTTGAGTCCGCGATTCATCGGACCATTTGAGATTTTAGAGAAGATTGGTGCAGTGGCCTACCGATTAGCACTGCCGCCTTCTCTTTCAGCGGTTCATAACGTGTTTCATATCTCTATGTTGAGAAAGTACGTTCCAGACCCGACTCACGTTGTAGACTTCGAACCATTGCAGTTAACAGAAGATCTGAGTTATGGCGAACGACCGGTACAAATCATTGCAAGAGACCGAAAGACCCTCCTCCAGAATCATGAGATCACTTAGTTAAAGTGTTGTGGCGTAACCACCGCACGGAGGAAGCTACCTGGGAACGAGAAGAGGAAGTGCGAGCTAAATATCCTGAACTATTCCAAGAATAGGAACTTTCGAGGACGAAAGTTCTTAAGGAGGAAAGATTGTGACGACCGCCATCTCAGGTACTATTAGTTATTTTAATTAACACTTTATCAGCCGCTGTGTTTAGTTGGATTGGTGTTTTAATCACTTTCTACGAGAGGGAGGCCGTAATTTTATGTGAATTATCTCTTTTAAGATGAGATTAACTATGAATTTAAAGGAAAAAGGGCAATTTCAAGGGCATTTTGGTGATTAACATTTAAAGGAGGGCTACTTTGGCAATGTAAGTTTAACCTAAATTGTGGTATATAAGTCTCCTTAAGTGAAACCCTAATTCCCCAACATCTTCATCTTAACTTTTCCCAAACCCCTAACTCTATCTCTCACCTCCATCTCATTTGGCAAACCCTAAACCTAATATCATACCACCTCCTTCCTCTCCTTCTCGCTCACTCACCCTAGCCGAACCCACCACCGTGCGCCGCCACCGATCATCATCCGCACCTCACGCGTCACTCCCGCCGCCCAAGTCGCCGTCCAAGTCGTCTTCTTGCGTTGGAGTACGTTAAGGTCCGCCGGAAGACACGAACGGGAAGTCGAGCCTCACCACTACCCTAGCCGCCACCGCATTCGAACCAAGACACTCACGCCGCGAAGTTCACGAACGAGGCTCGGGTCCCGGCAGCGCCACGGAGCCGCTCGTTCAGCTCCAATCGCTACCCTAATCCGAGAGCCGCCGCCGTCACACCGAATCCCACGCTGACCGCAGTCACGGCCGAAAGTTTCCGGTCGTCCACGCCCGAGTTGCGCCGACAGCAACGAACGGAGCTTACTCGTTCCAGCACGTCCGATCGAAGAAGCCGCCGGAGCACCCACGAGCTTCAGCCGTCGCCTGCAGCAGCACCGAAGGCCCAGCCACTCGCCGGACCCCACGCACGCCGGCTGTCGTGGTTTTACAGCAGCAAGTTTTTTCGGTTGGTGAGCAATTCCTTGTTACGATCTGAAATCGAATTGAGTTATACGATGACCTTGAATTATTATGACGTTTACGTGAGGAACTGAAATTATTGTTCGAACACGAATTGTAGGAACGAACTGAAGCGTAGGATCAAGATTTCCAAGCTTTGGAACAACCAAACCCTCGTTCGGATTGTTATTCGGAGTCGAGGTAATTGGAGTAAGGTGAGAATAATGACGCTTTCGTACCTAGATTCTTTATGTTGATGGAACTGTGCAGTAGGATGACGAATAGAAGAATCCTTGGTTTCAGGTTATTGGAGGAGACCGTTAAATTAAGAATTAGAAGGAAATAGTGAGATCAAAGCTCGAGGTAAGGGACCTTGTGCCGAACTTTTAATGGGAGTAAATGAAAATGATTTTCATGATTTTATGCGAAATAGTTCATATTTTTCACATGGAAATCCACAGATATTATTTTGAGAATACGTGATATTTTATGTGCAAATACTTCGATGTATTATGTGAAAATGAATCATTATTCTATGTGAAAGTATTCTCGTATGTTATGTATAAGGATCCCATTATTTCATGTGAGAATAGGACAGTAGTGTGTATGAGAATATTTCATGTTTATTACAAAAGTATGATTTATCACCCTGTCCATGAGAAAGTATGAATGATATGTTGATGATGATATGTGTGATATGTACACCATGATTATGTGACTGATGGGACCTTATGCATGTTTTGTATGCCACGAAATGAATTAAGGAATAGTGTGGACATTGGTTATCCTGAGATCGTTATGTGCATGGTCAAACATGCAATAAAGACCTATGGGTCAAAATACAGGGGTCTGTGAGGGACCCGAAATGAAATGACTCAGGATGACCAGTCGGCCTCACAATTAAATATACAGCCATGGATTAAAGACCTGGCAATTATATGAACAGCCATGGATTAAAGACCTGGCAATTATATGAACAGCCATGGATTAAAGACCTGGCAATTATATGAACAGCCATGGATTAAAGACCTGGCAATTAAATGAACAGCCATGGATTAAAGACCTGGCAATTGAATGAGCAGCCATGGATTAAAGACCTGGCAACCGACTAAGCAGTCATGGATTAAAGGCCTGACATTTAAATATGCAGCCATGGATTAAAGACCTGGCAACTCTAGAAAGTTTTAATTTCCCATCTATGTATGTTATGAATGAGTTTAAAGATCATGATTGTATGTGTATGCATATCCCAAACCTCGGTAGCGAGGTTACTTACTGGGTATTGTTTTTGCAATACTCACCCTTTCTTTTAAAAAATGTTTTTCAGGTAAAGGGAAGGACGTGCAGGGCGTGTGACGGGAGAGCGTTACTAAGACCATGGGAACCAGCATGATTTCCGCATATTATTATTTTGAACTATTGTGGTCTCTATGTTTTCATTTGAAGTTAAACTTACTTACAGTTTTAATAGGCCAAGCTGATGTGATGTTTTTAAATGATTTGAATGTTTTGTTTTTTTGGGATCCCTGGAACTGTTTACGATAAATAGAAATTTCTTTTAAGTTCTTTTATTTCACGGCCTATAAATGCATGCATGTGTAGTAATGTCCCTAGGGATTTGGTCATAGAAAAGTAGGGGCGTTACATTGCCAATAGTATGAACTTGGTCTCTTGAGGTGAAAAAATAAAGAATTTCCCTGAGGTGAATCTACAGTACAAAAAGGGAAAAAAGATTATTGCAATTACCCCATAACTACGTGGTATAGGATAATTACATAAGATAACAACTGTAAATGTCTTTTCTTTTGCTTTTCTAATTAAATTACAAATTTAATTTATAAACTTTAAGATTTATGTCTATTTGGTGCTTGAATTTTAAGAAGTACCTAATAAATTCCTGACTTTTATTTTTGTATATATTTAGTTCCAAAATTTAAAACAAAACGTATAGTAATTCCTTAAACTTTCAATTTTGTATCTAATAGGTCTCTGAATGTTCAATTTCTATGTCTAATAAGTTCTTACCTTCAACGTCTTTAAAATTTGCAAACCTACGAGATCTGAAAAATGAGAATTTAGGGTGTTCTATAAGGTAAACTAATAAATCAATTAATTTATTTTCTAAAAAATTAAATAAGTCCTATTATAGAATTAGGGACCTACTAGATATTTTTAAAGCTTAGGAAATTGTGAAATTCAAAATTGATTGCTAAAAAATAATGACACTTTTAAAAATTTAGAGACCAAATCAACAGAAGTCCAAAAATTTAAGAACTAAAACTTGTAATTTAACTCTTGTTTTTTTACACTATGTATTGCCATTTATGAGAATTTCTAAAAACTTACGTCAAGGGAGTTGCACTTTATTTAAATCTATCATATTTTTCAATATGTTTGTTTTTCAAATCCTTTCAAAAGATTAATAGATCATAAATTTTCTATATCCTCCCAAATTTTCTATATCCTCCCAATTGGGGCATATTCCTAATAAAATCATGAAATTATGTTCATTTTCTTTGATACAACATGTGGTTTGTACTAATTTTTTTCATAAAATAAAACCAATAGAGAAAAGGGACAAGTTTTTTTCTTTTAGAATAGAAAAGGGTCAAGTAATATAATATTAAATAACATGAAAATACATGAATAGTCACTACAAAAATTATGATCTTTGATAAAAGGTTGAATTTGACAACGATAACAACCTACAAAAAAAAAAATATGATAGTTTTATAATAAAGCGCAACAACGATATAGGTGTTTCCGTTTTGGAATCTATCCCATTATATTGTTACAATAAAAGTGTCATTCGAGATAACGCAGAATCGAGTCTTCCATGAAAGAACCAAACATATTGAAATTGGTTTCCATATTGTTCGACATCACAACCAACATGGTACTCTCACCTTATCTTTTATTCCCTCATCAATGCAATTTTTTATGTTCACCAAGGCTCACCACGACGTCTCGTTTTTAATTTCTATTTGACACACTCACAATGTTGCTCTCAATGTTTGGTGGAGCAACATTGTGAGTTTGAAAGGCGTGTTAGATCATGAGTTTTTAGCTATTTGAATTTACATTGGCATCGCTTCATCAAGCAACACGATGTGTATCATGAGTTTGAGAGGCGATGTTAGATTATGTTATTTATAATATATTAAGATTTAGTTTAGATTGACAATTTGAATGTGACGCCCGAGGAAGAGGGATACATGAATGAATCGAGTCCACATCTGAATGAGAGAGATCCTGAGGATATGAAGTATGGTACTCGAGGAAAAGGGGTACATGAGAGTGATCATGAGGATATGAAGATATAGTTGAGAATAACTTAAAAGTATTGATCGCTACAACCTATACCAACAAGGTGCACCTTCCTTTTCGGTGGCTCAATCATAGGAACTCCAAAGTTAAGCGTGCTTGGCTTCGAGCAATCCTATGTTGGGTGACCTCTTGGAAAATTTCCTAGGGAGCATGTGAGTGGGGACAAGACATACTGAAAGGACCCCGTGTTTGTTTTTTGGGATAATGTCTTCACTCTTACAAGCAGTCATGGATGATATAGTGACGCAACCAGGTCGCAGGAGATCTTGGAGTGCAGGGTGTTACAAATGGTATCGATCTGGAACCTCTCCCGATGAAAATGTAGTTTGGGGTCAAACAAAGGCGGAAGTTGGTGGGCATGTGATGATGCAGGAAGAAGAGGGTACATCCTTCCTTTTCAGTAGCTCAATCATAGGAACTCAAAAGTTAAGCGTGTTTGGCTTGGAGAAATCTTATGTTGGGTGATCTCCTGGGAATTTTCCTATGGAGCATGTGAGTGAGGACAAGTTATGATGAAAGGACCCTCTGTTGGTTTGTGGGGATAATGTATTCACTCTTACAAGCAGTCATGGATTGGAGTGCAGGGCGTAACATTAAATTAGATATATTTTATTTGATTTAGATTTGATTTACTTTTGATTACTCTAAATAGGCCTTTTAGGATTGTATCTTTTGAATATAGATATATCAAAAAAAAAAAAAAATCCTAACTATCTTTTTCATTCTCTCCCGCTTTTTCTCTTACTAAAGCTATTAGTATAGACAAACAATTGGATAAACTAATGAATACCTCACATGGGCATTAAATATTTTATAGTCTATGTCATTTATAAACTCTTTGGTATGTATTACATACTTTGCGTTAATATTTGCATATGACATACATAACATATCAACTATGTGTGAGACTACACATGGGATCTTTCGAGCATATGACCTAACAAAAAGGAGCTTTTGCCAACACAGGTCGAGATGCCAGTAACTTCGATTCAGCGATCACAGGTACACACCCAACACTTAGATACCTTGCCTTAGTATTTTGATTCGGGTTCTATGCATTTCTTTATTAGTATGGTGAGACAAGCCTAGCTAGAGTTAGAACCGTGGTCTTATGCCCTGTCTAGCTACTGAAATGGTTAAAGTTTGTAAGTCAATGGCCTACTTAGTGAGGCTTAAAGAAAATTTGACTTTAGAACCAAATTAGAATAAGAAGGCTAAGAGGACACTTATTTCGATGAGAGGAAGAAATGCGGGCTAGATATCCTGAGCTTTTATAAGATTAGCTTCTTTTGGGGACGAAAGTTCTTAAGCAGGGAAGATTGTAACGTCTGAGAATTTCAGGTTTCGTTAACTTTAAGAATAGGTTAAACCTATTGAAAGAACGATTTAATTAGAGTCGAAAATTTCACGCTTCATTGTTATGAATTTTGGAAAATAAAAATTTAATTATAATTAAGTTAGAACTTAGAATTTAATGTTAAGTATTTTTTAATTATTAGAAAATTAAGTAAAGGACTTGTTGGTAATTGTTGAGAAAAGAAATGGGCAATTTTGGAAAATGTTGAAAAGGGAGAAATTAGGGTTTGAAACCATTTGTCTTTTAGTGGACACGATCACGAGGCAACCTTCTTCTTCATCTCAACCTATCTCAACCATCCCTCCATTCACGACAACCAACCCTTAGAGGACCTACTCCCTGCCGATAACCCTTCGGTAGGAGCTGCTCGTTGCTCGTTCATCGTTCCAGCCGCACGCATGGATGCTCGTTGTCGAGCACACACGTCAATCTGCAACAAGCATTGAGTCGTACTATAACGCCCCTACTTTTAAAACATAAATTCCTAGGGACATTACTACTCATGCATGCATTTGAGGCCCTAACTGAAATTAAATAGGTAAAAGTTGATAAATAAAATCAATTTAATTTGGGATCCCATAGAAATACAAAACGTTTACAAGGAACATAATTAAGTTCGGCCTCTAGTTTCAAAACTCTGTACTACATAAGCGGAAGACAATAATCATTTAAAATTCTTTCTAAATCATGGATGCGGAATTCATGACTCGGTTCCCATGGCTTCTGTAGCGCATCCATGCCACTACTTTGGTATGCTCTCGACTCTACACAGAAAAAATTTTAAAAGAGAAAACACAAACAAAGGTAGAGGATGAGTATTATAAAATACCCGATAAGTGGGGGTGGAAATGTAAACACATGCATATGATTTTCCTTCAATTCGACTTTTAAACATGACTATTATTAAGTGACTTTTAAAATCATAAAGCTTTCTGTAATGGGACCTAAAACTTTCTTTCATAAAATCATGACTTTTTCTCTTTGACTATGCGTGGTCAATTAAGTCTACCTGAGTCTTTTCATTTTGAGTCCCTCACAGACCCCTATAGGTTTGAGTCCCTCACAGACCCCTATAAGTTTGAGTCCCTCACAGACCCCTATAAGTTTGAGTCCCTCACAGACCCCTGTAATATTGACCCATAGGGTCTCTAATACATGTGTTTACCATGCATAAGTTCTCAGGAGACCAATTGCCACAACCTACATGACATGTTCATGTACATACAATATGCATGAGGTCCCATTATTCAATCAGATATACCTATGCATTCTTAATGATGCAACAATCATATAAATCATAAATCATAGCATGACTTTCAATCATAAATCATAAATGCGTTTGTAATTAAAATACGTATATATATCCAACACAGTGACAGATATGCAAGATCTCAGATTACATAACTATACATGATTGTATCAAAACTCGTTCCAAATACCTTGAAATCATTTCAGTTTGGGCCCTCTCAAACCCTTAAATCTTTTGGATTCACCTCCAGTTAAAGAGTGAAATACTTTTCTAAGATCTGTCTTTAGATAAATCTTGAAGTTCGTTCTTTTAAACTAATACTTTGGAAACATATTTAATTCATCTCGATTAAAGAGTGAAAAATACTTTTCTAAGATCTGTCTTTAGATAAATCTTGAAGTTCGTTCTTTTTAAACTAATATTTTGGAAACATATTTACTTCCCTTTTAAAAATAATTTATACAAAAATCCCTTACCTTGGCATAGCTTGAAACTCCTCAAGCTCCAATCCTAATTCGGTGTTCATCACAATCGTGTTTTAATCTGCGGATCCCTAATTCCATTTCATCAATTCCTTAATTAATTATCATAAGCACAACTTAGAGTCTACATAGCAATTAGTTGGAACATCAAGTAATAATCAATCAAGCGAAATTACCCAGCGGGGTGAAAAAGCGAACTCGGAGAAACAAAATGGGTGAGCGGAAGAAGCTCCGTGGCGGCGGCGCGTGTGGCGCGCGCGTGAGTGCGCGCAGCGTCTCGGCGGTGGAACTTAGATCCGGACAGCTCGTGAGCCGATCTATTCAGAACCAACTAGAGAACTTCGAAAATCGACCATAAAACTGATGAACCGGTCAACCCAAAGTGACGGTTTGGTTCGAGCGATTTCGCCCACTGCAGTTCACGGCGGCTCGAGATCGTGATTCCGGCGAGGACGACTTCTCCGACGCGTGCAGCAGCGCGTGAGCGAGTGAGGAGGCGTGTTCTGATTGATTTATGGATGCTCGAATGTTAAGATGCTCGAAACCGACTATTTCTCCCTAAAAGTTGAGCGTTCGACTCTCGATCTGGCGTGAATGACAACTTCCGGCAGCTCGTTGTACGACTTTAGGCGGCTCGTGGCTCAAAGGCTGTCGATTGGATGCTCGGACTCGACTTACAGCGGTTGCAGGTGGCAGCTCGTCTCTGTCGGCGTGAAGTAGAGATCGTCGTGCGGCTTCAGTGGTGTTCTCGCCGGCGACTTGTGGCTTGGAGGCAGGGACGAAGACGTGCGACGGATCTTGGCCGTGATCGGGGCGAGCGGCAGCAGCATCGACCGGCGAAAGGAGAGTGGTCGGCGGCAACGGGGGCTGGGGTGTCGGCGTGTTAACGAGAAGGAGGAAGGAGATGGTGAAAGGATGCCTCGAAAATCGTGTTGTATAACCATAATAAGCCCTAATTTCATTTCTTCAAAAATTTACGAAAATGCCCTTTTCTTTTCCTTTTTACTACAAGCATGCCCTTAATCTTAATTAAATAACCTCCAAAAGCTTAAATCCTTAGGTGACATTAAATTAAACCTTTAAATCATGAAATTCCAAAGCTCTCTTAACAAAGTTTCAAATATCTTACCCAAAACATAAAAAAAAATTAAAAGGAAGCTCAGGGTCGTTACAATCTTCCCTTCTTAAGAACTTTCGTCCTCGAAAGTGGCCAATCTCGTAAGAATTAAGGATTGCTCGCTAGCACCTTCCCCACCCGGTTATGAAGAGTCGTTCGACTCTTATGTGAGAATTAACATCAGCTGTTCCTCAAGTATCACATCTTAGCGTAAACTTATTACCCAACAGTCTCATAACTTTAACTTGAGCTCGTTCTCTTCACTGGGAGTCTCTACTAAAGGCCTGCATAAGTGAGGCCTTGTCCCGGATTCTAAATTTGGAAAGTTCGATTCAAATTCTAAGATAACTCGGGATATTTAGCTCGTATATTTCATACATAGTCCTTTAATTAGTTTCTTACATTTTGTGATTTTAGAAAGGAACTCTTTGCTAAAACCATTACATTGTTGTTGAGTCACGAAATCCTCTTTAAGGTTTGTTGCACCAGCTACTAGCATTCATTTCAAGACATAACTCGATCATTCCGGCTGACCATAGTTTCCATAACTTTAACACCTTTCTAAGAGATGTGACTTCAAGGATAAAGTTAGCAACTTTGTTCGGTTGTTCGAGACTCTTCACATTAATGGTTAACCTTTATTACTCTCAACGACCTTTTAGTAAGCGTTGCGATGGCGATCTCACTTGCGTATTTAATTAACTTTGGGGTTTTCTATTGAAATCAATAGCTCGTTGAAAGTTTCAAGTCACGGTAGGAGTAACTCAAACTTAGGTCTCATTTGGTTGTCGTGACACATGAAGTGTTCTGTACAACTCTGTCATTCTTATTACAAGAATGCCCCGAAAATTTCGGCAGCATAACGGCGTAACTACAATAATGCCAAAATTGTCTCTACACCTGTTTGATAGAAATTGCACTTCTAAAATCAGAAAACCAACCAATCATGCCTCCAAACTTCCTTCCAGTTGCTCGGGGTTGAAACACACAATACACAGAAATGTTAAACAACCAATTATAAGTGAAACTAAATTTCTTTAATCGTAAACGATGATTCTTCAAAGACACAATAATCTAACAATCAGGTTGCGACATCAACTCTAAAACAAACTTTAAGAGAGTGTAATGAAATCCTCTTGACTTACCCTGCTTTAGAGTCTAAACAATTATAGGTTATCGCATTAAGTGACAAAATTTTCATTGCAAGTTCTAGGAATTAGAATGACCGTTTTAAAACAAATTATTCAAGATACAACTCGTACTCTAACACTCTTAATCTTTCCTTAGACTATGGCACGGCCTTATGATCATTCATATCACTCTCGTTTAAAATAACTCAACCGATAACTATTTCGATACTAAGCGCTCTTGCAAAAATGAAATTAGTCTTTTAAAACTCATCCTCCCCTTACCTTATGACTCCTTAAATAGCCTGATCAGGTGATCACTCGAATATAATGAAAATTTTCTTAACACCAATGGAATTGGATGCTTTATAATAGTATCATCTACACTTCTTAACTGTTCCGACTCTTTTGTCATGAAACCCTAACGTTCAACTTCGCATACGAATAGTTCATTCAACACCTCTAGACTTTGAACTTTTCAAGAACTACAATATTCCTCTGTTAAGGTTCTACTTGCGACTTAGTTGTTCAAGGTTTCTTGAAAGACTTTCACCTCGTAATGTCCACTCTTTCCTTCTTTTGTCCAAACTATCCCTTTTGATAGCGCATGAAGTGAGTCTTATCTTGACAAGGTTTCCGTTAAGCCTTACATCCTGAACTCGGACATTTCCTTTCTAACATCAAACACTTGAGGTTACATACTCGTCTTTTCTTAGCTTAACAAATTTCATTATGCACATTCTTTGAAATTTACTTGGATACGTAACTCCTTGATGACCTCTCAACTAATTTCACCTCTTAGAACTTACTCTTCCCTCCTTTTGTCTACAACAATCCTTCCAAAATGTCTTTTCTGCCCCTTATTAGACTGGTTTTAACTAGAACGTCTCCGGTGACTTAATCACCACAATGTTTTACTCTTTTCTAGAGTACTAAATCCATCAAGTCTATAAACATTAGGGACACTTAAGTCAAATCTCTATAATCTTCATGATGTGGTTTGAAAGTTGTCTCGGGATATCTAATCCCTGGTTCATGACAGGTGCTAACTTGACTCCAAAATCACCTTAAGGAACACTATGCTCTTGTGTTCTCAACTAAAACTCTAACTCGTTACTTTTCCTCTTTATACTTGTCTTTATTAAGCGTAGTTAGTTTATGGTATCGCTTTTGAAACTTCGTATCCTGCCTATCTGCAGTAACACATTAATTGTGTATATCCCTGCAGCTTTCCTAACAGAGCAATGGTATAAATAAAATCGAAGTGTTTCAAGTATTTTGAAAAAATTTAATTTTCATCTCAACATTAACAATCTATTTTTCCCTTTACGTCTCGAGCCCATTTTCAAAACACCCTTGCTCTCTTTACTTTTCAACTCCTTAAATACTATAGTTATGTACTCACTTGAAGATGAAGGGACTTTATTGGGAACCAACAAAGTCGAAAACTTCAAAGTGGTACGTTTACTAAATCTCATTCCCCTTTTTATCCAATTGTTCCAGCATGAATGAATGAGACCACTAACCTCTTACCGAACACATTCAAACCTTGAACTCCTCATGAGTAGTCTTAACTTTTATTTTTGAAAACTATACTTAAGTAATCTAGTTGCTTAGCAACCTTTAACACTCTAACATCTTAAGTCTTACTCTTCACTCCCTTGGCCAAAGCGGACCTTTTTATAATCCACAACATGTGTTTTATGGCTATAAAACTTCATTTTTAGCGTAAACATTATTAACTAAAACATTTTCCTTTCTATCGTCACTAGCAGGGATCACATGTATTTTCTTTCCTTTCGGCGTAAAAATACGTCAACTTTACAACATATATGCATATAGATTCACATATAAGTATTTCCTTTATGCATTTCCTTTTTATAGACATCTAGTTTAGCTCATACATTCTCATTCTTTCTTAGTTTGGAAATTCATTAAACTCGATTTTTATATAAAAATAACTTTACATAGAATACCTAATTTTCTTTTCATGAACAAATAAAACTTTAGTTCAAAGGCATACCTGGCGGTGACCTGGAGTTGCTACTTAGCCATGGGATACTTGTTGCTTACTCTGTAAGCGAGTCTACAAGACCTATAACCTTGGGCTCTGCTACCAACTATAACGCCCCTACTTTTAAAACATAAATTCCTAGGGACATTACTACTCATGCATGCATTCGAGGCCCTAACTGAAATTAAATAGGTAAAAGTTGATAAATAAAATCAATTTAATTTGGGATCCCATAGAAATACAAAACGTTTACAAGGAACATAATTAAGTTCGGCCTCTAGTTTCAAAACTCTATACTACATAAGCGGAAGACAATAATCATTTAAAATTCTTTCTAAATCATGGATTCGGAATTCATGACTCGATTCCCATAAATACATGGCGCATCCATGCCACTACTTTGGTATGCTCTCTCGACTCTACCTAAAAACATTTTAAAGCAGAGAAAACACAACAAAGGTAGAGGATGAGTATTATAAAATACCCGATAAGTGGGGGTGGGAAATGTAAACACATGCATATGATTTTCCTTCAATTCTGACTTTTAAACATGACTATTATTCGTGACTTTTAAAATCATAAAGCTTTCTGTAATGGGACCTAAAACTTTCTTTCATAAAATCATGACTTTTTCTCTTTGACTATGCATGGTCAATTGAGTCTACCTGAGTCATTTCATTTTGAGTCCCTCACAGACCCCTATAGGTTTGAGTCCCTCACAGACCCCTATAAGTTTGAGTCCCTCACAGACCCCTATAAGTTTGAGTCCCTCACAGACCCCTATAAGTTTTAGTCCCTCACAGACCCGTGTAATATTGACCCATAGGGTCTCTGATACATGTTTTACCATGCATAAGTTCTCAGGAGACCAATTGCCACAGCCTACATGACATGTTCATGTACATACAATATGCATGAGGTCCCATTATTCAATCAGATATACCTATGCATTCTTAATGATGCAACAATCATATAAATCATAAATCATAGCATGACTTTCAATCATAAATCATAAATGCGTTTGTAATTAAAATAGGTATATATATCCAACACAGTGACAGATATGCAAGATCTCAGATTACATAACTATACATGATTGTATCAAAACTCGTTCCAAATACCTTGAAATCATTTCAGTTTGGGCCCTCTCAAACCCTTAAATCTTTTGGATTCACCTCCAGTTAAAGAATGAAATACTTTTCTAAGATTTGTCTTTAGATAAATCTTGAAGTTCGTTCTTTTTAAACTAATACTTTCGGAAACATATTTAATTCATCTCCAGTTAAAGAGTGAAATACTTTTCTAAGATCTGTCTTTAGATAAATCTTGAAGTTCGTTCTTTTTAAACTAATATTTTCGGAAACATGTTTACTTCCCTTTTAAAAATAATTTATACAAAAATCCCTTACCTTGGCATAGCTTGAAACTCCTCAAGCTCCGATCCTAATTCAGTGTTCATCACAATCGTGTTTAATACGCCCGATCCCTAATTCCATTTCATCAATTCCTTAATTAATTATCATAAGCACAACTTAGAGTCTACATAGCAATTAGTTGGAACATCAAGTAATAATCAAGCGAAATTACCCAGCGGGGGGCTGAAAAAGAACTCGGGGAAACAAAGCGGGTGAGCGGGAGCGGCTCGTGGCGGCGGCGGCGTGGTCGGCGAGTGGCGGCGTGTGGTGGCGGCGGCGTGAGTGCGCGCGCGTCTCGGCGAGTGGAACTTAGATCCGGGCGGCTCGTGGCCGATCTGTTCGAACCAACTAGAGAACTTGGCAAAACCGACCATAAAGCGATGAACGGTCAACACAAAGTAGCGGTTTGGTTCGGCGATTTCGCCCACTGCGATTCCACGGCGGCTCGAGATCGTGATTCGGCGAGGCGACTTCTCCGGCGCGTGCGCGGCGCGCGGCGGTGAGTGAGCGTGTTACGATTGATTTATGGATGCTCGAATGTTAAGATGCTCGAAACCGACTATTTCTCCCTAAAAGTTGAGCGTTCGACTCTCGATCTGGCGTGAATGACAACTTACGGCAGCTCGTTGTACGACTTTAGGCGGCTCGTGGCTCAAAGGCTGTCGATTGGATGCTCGGACTCGGCTTACAGCGGCTGCAGGTGGCAGCTCGTCTCTGTCGACGTGAAGTAAAGGTCATCGTGCGACTTCAGTGGTGTTCTCGCCGGCGACTTGTGGCTTGGAGGCAGGGACGAAGACGTGCGACGGATCTTGGCCGAAGCGGTCGAGGGCGGCAGTTGCATCGACCGGCGAAAGGAGAGTGGTCGGCGGCAACGGGGGCTGGGGTGTCGGCGTGTTAACGAGAAGGAGGAAGGAGATGGTGAAAGGATGCCTCGAAAATCGTGTTGTATAACCATAATAAGCCCTAATTTCACTTCTTCAAAAATTTACGAAAATGCCCTTTTCTTTTCCTTTTTACTACAAGCATGCCCTTAATCTTAATTAAATAACCTCCAAAAGCTTAAATCCTTAGGGGACATTAAATTAAACCTTTAAATCATGAAATTCCAAAGCTCTCTTAACAAAGTTTCAAATATCTTACCCAAAACATAAAAAAAAAAAATTAAAAGGAAGCTCAGGGTCGTTACACGTACACTCCAGACCTGCGTGTATGACGTCCTCGCCGCCGATCTGCAACTACTGTCGATGTTCGAAGTCAAACGTGCATCTCGAACCTAGTTTTCGATAGATGGATAGTTGGGCATTCAACATCTGAGGAGCATGTGCCGTCTTGCGCCAATGGCCAGGCTCGCTGCTCACCAAAATTTGTGAACTTCAACAAATTCGACTCCCGAACTCGTTTGAGACCACCGTTTGTAGTCATTTGGCATAGTTATTATTGGATCTTGAAATAAGTTTATATGTTTGTGAACTAATTAGGAAATTAGATTTGATTTAGGGGATTCAATTAATGAATGAGATTGAGAATGTAATGTCCCCAAAATTTCGGTAACATGACGACATAACTACGACAAAACAAACATTTTTACATGTATCAATTTAAAGCAAACATAGTTCTAAATCCAATAGCTAAATAGTCCATCCAAACTCCAAGGCACTAATCAAATAAAGAATCAGAAGGTTCTAAACAGACAAGAAACAAAACAGAACTAAACTTTCTTAATCAAATCGAAACAAATAAACCTTTAGGAATCGTTTTGCCTCCTGTTTTGGATTTGGATGGTTTTGGATTCCAAATCCAAAATCATGTTTGGCCCAATGTGTTCAAAACCCTTGGTTTTGAAACACAACCCACATGGGTTTGTTCCATATTTTCTTATTTTATTTTTCATTTTCAATTTTCGGTGATTACTTAAACAACAATTTCAGTGACAACTCCAACAATTACACCGGTGCCCCGACTATAACTAATGGCTACCTCCAACAACAACCCCGGCGACCCGACCACTGCAGACAATTACCTCCGGCGACAACTCCGACGACCACACCGGTGACCCCGCTAGTGAAGACGACTACCTCTGACGACAACTCTGGCGACCACACCGGCCACCCCCAACGACCGTTGATGTAAACCCGAGATCTTTCTTTGGAACATCCTTATTATCAAACAACAAAAAGAAAGAAGAAATGAATGTTTAAAACATGGTTTTCCATGTTTTAAAAAGGAAAGAAATGAAGTGAAAGGCAAAAGGAAAACAAGGAAGGAAAACCTTAAACCATTTTGGTTTGGTTTGCTCTAAGAATAATGAAGAAAGGAAATGAAAGGAAAGGTTATGATATTGTCTATTGTTAAGGAATGAAAAGAAAAGAAAAGAAAAGAAAAGGAAAGGAAAAGGAAAAAAAAGAAAGAAAGTGGAAGGTGGGACCCCCACCTTGGTTTTTCTTTTTAAACAACCAAGTACCTTCAAATTTCTTCTCATTTTCTTTAAAGAGGAGCTGAGGGTTCGTGGGAGAAGCTTAAAGGAAGAAGAAGAAGGTGGTTTTGGAGTGGATTTGCGAGAAGAGAGAGAGAGAACTCAAGCAATTAGTATAACAGCAAGGTAATCACTCTGCCATGTTCTGCTATTTTGTTCATCTCGAGCTCCACAGAAAGCGGTAAGAGTTGAAATTGTGTTTCGTGCAAGTTAACTCATATTGGAACAAAATTCGTGAAGGATGATCGAGCAAATTCGGATCTTAAGCTGATGATTTGTGAAGAGGAAGACAGAAAACAGAATTTACTGTCAAATCCGAGAAGTCTCTGATGTTTTGGTTGTACTGACCTGTAGAGTTAGAATCAGAAGCTCTATTGGGTATGGTTGGAAAGCTTATTGAATGTCCTACAACTTTCATGAAGAAATCGTGAATAGAAAATGATTGGAAGATGTTGTAAATAGCAGGTCAAGTTTCAGGTTGCAGCAGAAAACCGAATCTGGAATAGCGAGTTGGTTCTGGGAAAGAAGTTTTCGAGTATTTACAACCAATCCATTGGGAATTTCAATTTCATGTCTTCATATGATTTTTAGAGGATTCAAAAAGGAAGAGTTTGGTATAAATTTCACCCTGTTTGGCTAAGTAATGAAGAAGTTATGGCCGTGCAAAATAGGCGAAAATTGCAAAAATCTTGGAATTTTTGTTGGAGTGTTTTCTTGTAGTTTTAAGGTTAAAAACCATGACCTCGAGGTTCTAAAACATGGTTTTGGTTTGTTTGACAGATCCAGAGAAGATAGGTCGAGTGTATGCGGGCCAAGGTTCTAGTTCTAACACGGTGAGTGACAAAGCGAACCTTGAAAATGGTTTATAGGCTTGTATTATGCTTATGAAATGCAAGGTTTAGCTAAAACAAAATGGTTTCAATGCTTATTGTTTTCCTTGAACACTTGTTTATGAGCATTCATGATTTCTTAGAAATGTTTTAAAGTGTTCATGATGAGCTTAAATGTCTTGAAGGAATTTATACACGAGCATATGTTTATAGCATTTTAGAGGTCTATGGAAATGTTATGATTTTGAGCAAGTATGTTTTAGCAAGTATGTTTTTAAAGATTTCGATTTTATGAACAAGCTAAGCAAGCTTGAGTTTTATGAAAAAAAATATAGCGAGCATGTTCAAATGTTTTCATGTGATTTTACGAGATATTGAGCAGAGGCTTTATGGTGCAGTGTGCACAGGTCTTGTTACATTGTCGGCGTTGAGTGTACTCCATGACAACGGTGTTGTATCGTGAGTCTTTGGCGGGCCCCACTCGACAAAGGCGATGGGAGTCTTGGGCGGGCCCCACTACATCGTAGAACAAAGTAGATTGTGACATGTTTTAATAAAGAGTTTATATCATTTACATGCCTTACGAGATTTAAGCGATATACTTGCTTGGTTTTTACGAAAAGCTATTATGATTACGATTACTTTCAACACTTGATTACGGATGCATATGCTCATAGATGACGGGTGATATGATTTATGAGTTAGTAGTTTCCTTTAAACTCAAGTCACTCACTTTGAGTTTCATAGCTCATTCTTCGGTGTTTTCCACTTTCCGGTGAGATCGAGCTCCGGTGCACGAGAACTGCCATAGTCTGTGATGCTTCACATGTTTGATACTTTATCGTGCGTGGTGGTGTTGTATAGCAAGTCCATATGTTTTGTAAATTATTTTGAGAGAACTATGTAGTTATAGTCCTATGTGCTTTAGAGGTTGTGGGTTTGTTTAATTAGTGCTTTGGGTTTGTTTGTGGTTACGATGTTCTTGCTCGTTTTAGTTTCCAGAGAGACTTAAGGAGAGTTTCTTCTCATGAGCGTCTTATAGATGTCGATTTCATTGTGTTAAGTTTAAAGTGTTCCATATCGAGCATAGTTTGTTTTGAGCAAAGTAGTGTCGGCGGTATTGTTAAGAGGTAACAATGTCATTGGCTTCATGCAAAATCTCCCAGAGCTAAGTTAGCAAGTGGTTCGGGAGGGTGTGACAACTTGGTATCGAGCGATTAGCTCCATGGGAATGAGACGAGCAAGTTAACTCTAGAAGAAAGCTGAAAAGTAAATAGCAAGTTATTGAGTTAGTTCAATAGAACTAGTAGAGCATGGTCTAAGTAAGGACAAGAGTAAGTCCGATCGGGACTAGAATGTGAACACAAGTCTAGAATTGTGCATTTGAGTTGAGTACTCATTACATGTCTAGTATGTTAATATGTTATTGAAGTCATGCCACCACGTACTAGCGGGCGATGCGAGCAAGATCGGGGCGGGGCGAGGATCCTACACAAGATCAATTCGGTGGAGATCTAGTGCGAGAGAGTTGAGTCTGGGCGAATTAAGCGACATGTTAATGCCTCACGAGGGGTAGGTAAGCCATAGAGAGAGCGGGGGGCTAAGTAATCCGAGATAAGACATATAGAATAGATCACCTAAAAGAATTAGGAGCCACGGTGTTTGAGGTTCCAAAGATCCAGTGAAGGCGAGGTTTGGCTTAATAAGCTTGATGAATGTTTTGATGTCATGAGTTGCTCACGAGGAGCGAAATGTTAAGTTGGCCACATTCTTGCTTTGCTAAAGGAAGCGAAGGATGATGGAAATCGATGTTAGCTTGATTGTAGTGATGCACGTACTTCACCTTGCAGCAAACTTTGAAGTATATTTGAAAATAAATATTACCTAGCACGTCACAGAGAGGAATAGAGGATGAATTTTTAGGATTAAAGCGAGGATCATTTTGGTGGTGAGTATGAGAGAAGATATACCAAGTTTTTGCGGTATGTTGATGTGATTGTGGCATCACGAGAGTGGCAGTGTCGAAGATTTGAAAGAGGGTTACGACACGAGATCGTACCCGATTCTGACCATTGCTAAGTGGGTGACTTCTCTTAGTTGGTAGAGAGCGCTCTACGTGTTGAGCGAGTATAGCGAGGAGAAGTCGATCGTGAAACTAGTTGTGAAGGCTTCGACAACAAAGCGATTTCAAAGGTCGTGGCGGCGGAGGTTCACACTTGGAGTAAATGTTTCAAGTCAATATGACTTTAAGGAGCAAGCTAGTAGCCAAGTAGCTGAACATCGAGGCGGATGATCGTGGGTAGTGCCTATCGAGGCGCGAGTTAAAGTGAACCTAGTTAGTTTGTTTGTGCAGCGACAAGTTGCGGGGAGGGCAGAGTCTATGCCGATATAGCAAGAAAAACTCCATGTGTGATCATTGCAAGAATCATCAAGATCATTGTCTTGTGAGTGTTGGTACATGCTACCGATCTTGACAACGGGACATGTCAAGAGGATTGTCCACAGGCTATGGGCGACCGCCGCAGAGGGACTAGGGAGTTGAGTCCCAGACATGCAAGCGGCCAGGGATTTGATGGCTGCAGAGAGAGCACCAGTGGTGTTAGACTAAAGAGAGTTGTAGGGAGGCCTAGGCAACACGGAAAGGTCTAGGTTATGACTCGGCAGAAGAAGCGAGGATGCACGAATATGATTATTGGTACAATTACTATTTGAAATGTACACACTTTTTTTTTAATAGAACAAGGTGCTACACATTTCTTTGCTTTAGTATGTTCTTGACTAAGTTGAATGGGAAGCTAGAACCTTTATGTAAAAGGTTAGTTATATACACTCTAGTTGGTGATGTGTTACTAGTCAATTCGGTGATGCGAGTGTGTGAGGTCTTAGTAGAAGGTCTCAATATGTTAGTGGATCTTCTTCCACTAGAGTTGCGGAGTGTTAGATGCAATCCTAGGAATGGATTTCTTATTCACTCATTATGCTTCCAGAGATTGCCATATAAAGGAAGTTGTTTTCAAGAAACCGAGATTAGTTTGAAGTGGTTTTATGGGATGAAAGAAAGATTATCCCTCTGAGTTTGATTTGACATTAAAACCTTAAAAGCTATTGAGGAAAGGTTGCCTGACGTTTCTTGCACATGTAGTTGAGTGCGGGAAGAAAAGCTAAAACAAGAAAATGTTCTTGTTGTGAATAAATTTTCTTGTTGTTTTCTAGCGGATCTATCGAGGATTGCCACACGATAGGAAGTTGAGTTCACCATTGAGCTGTTACCATGAATAGCATCTATTTACATGAAGTGTCGTATAGAGTGGCTCCAAGTGCGATCGAGGAGCTAAAGATGCGATTATAAGGACTAGTAGATAAAGGATACATCGGACCTAGTGTATCGCCTTGGAGCTCGATGTCATCATCGTGAAAAAGAAAGATGGTATCAAGTAGATTATGCATTGATTATAGATAGTTAAACAAAGTCACGATCGTAATAAGTATCCTTTACCTGAATAGATGACTTGTTTGACCGATTAAAAGAGTGCATCGATGTTTTGTAAGATTAATTTAAGATCGAGGATATCATCGATTAAAGGTCGAGAGAATCGAGACATTCCTAAGACATTATTCATAATGAAGTCACGAGCATTATGAGGTTTAGTAATGCCATTCGGTTTAACAATGCACTAGCGATTTTCATGGACCCCATAGACGGGTTTTCCACGATATTTTGATAACTTTGTAATAGTAATTATTAATGATATACTAGTTTACTCAGTTGATAGGAAAGCCCACGGGGAACACATGAGTATTATTCTACAAACACTACGTGATAAACAATTTATACGCTAAATTCACCAAATGTAAATTTTGGTTGAATCATGTAGTGTTTAGGGTAAGTTGTTCCAACGGATGGAGTTGGTATGGGTCCACATAAAGTAAAAGCTATGGTCAACTTAGAAAGAAGACCGGCTAAAGCGGAGTGCGTAGTTTCCTAACTTGGCGGATCTCTGCGGATGATTTGTTGAGAACTTCTCACGATTAGTATTACCATTACTGATTATAACAAGAAAGAATGCTAAGATTGAATGCTCAGATGAATGTCAACAGAGTTTTTCATGAGCTAAAAAGAGATTAGTTACAACACCTATACTAGCACTTCCTGTAACAGGAAAAGAGTATGTGGTTTACTGTGATGCCTCGAGGAAAGGTTTAGGGTGTGTATTGATGCAAGAAGGAAAAGTAATAGCTTATGCGTCAAGGCAATTGAAAAAGCACGAATGTAATTACCCTACCCATGATCTTGAGTTAGCAGCAATTGTTTTAGCACTGAAGATCTGGAGACATTACTTGTTTGGTGAAGGTGTCACATTTACACAGATCATAAGAGTCTGAAATATATCTTTGATCAGAGGGAGCTGAATATGAGACAACGAAGATGGTTAGAATTGATTAAAGATTATGATTGTACCATATAATACCATCCTGGTAAGGTGAATGTGGTAGCTGATGCATTGAAGCGAAAGTCAAGACTTCCTAGGGATGCCTTGTGTTGTATTTGAGCAACATTTTTAAGTACTCTAAAGGGGATTCTAAAGCGATTTATGGCTGCAAAAATTGAGAGGGTCTTTAGTTTAATTTGAGATCGAGTTTTCACTCGTAATAGAGATTGTGAGAAGACAATCGAGAGAATAGTAACTTGAGAAGATGTTTGGAATGTCCAAAGCGGGGCCCAGTATAATCTAGAATGAGAGCAGATGAAACCATAGTTAAGCGAGAGAAAACTATGTGTCCAGAGTATTAGTGAGTTTAAGATGCTATTCTAGAGGAAGCTCATATTTCGGACTACGCTACGCATCCGGGAACCACCAAGATGTGTAAAAGCGTGAAAGGGACTTATTGGTGATGCAGGATGAAGAGGCGGATAGTTGATTATGTTGATAGATGTTTAATCATCATCCGACAAGTTAAACTAGTTAGGCGAGAGACCGGGAAGACTCCTTAATCCACTACTCGTGTCGGAGTGGAAATGAGAGCATATCGCTATGGATTTCTGTTAATTGTACATCATATTCCAAGTGGACATGATGGTATATGGTAATGGTCGATAGACTCACTAAGGCAACAAGGTTTATCTGGAATTAAAATCGGCGTCTACACTTGAATAGCTTGTTAAGCTAAGCGTCGACAAAATTGTGAGTCAACACGTGTGCCGGTGTCAATAGTTTGAGATAGAGATCAGAGATTTACTTCTATGTTTTGGCCTAGCTTACAAAAAAAAAAAAAACTATGGGGACAAAGTGAGTTTTAGTCAGACGTTTCATGTTGAGACAGATGGTGCATCGGAGAGGACCATCCGGACCCTAGAAGACATGTTGCAGCGTGTGTCCTTCAAGTTAAGGAAGTTGAGATACACACCTATCACTTATGGAATTTGCTTACAATAACAATTATCGGTCTAGTTTTGACATGGCACCACATTTGAGGCTCTAGATAAAAGAGCCAGAGTAGAGCAGCTCGTATATTGGAATGAACTAGAAGAGCGGAAGCTAATCGGTCTGAGTTGGTGCAAGTTATGATAAACAATATTAAGGTAATCGGAGAGAATCGAAGGTAGCACAAGGCCGTCGGAAGAGTTATGCGAGATAAGCGACGAAAGGACTTGGAATTCGGATCGGAGATCAAGTTTTCTTGAAGTTATCTCAGTGGAGAGAGTGTCCTTCGTTTTGGTAAGAAAGGTAAACTAAGCCCTAGATATATTGATCCTTATCAAATGTAGCAGGACAAGTTGGGCGACCTCTGACCTAGAATTGCAGTGAGAGAACTATCTAAGTACATGATGTTTTTTCATGTGTCCATGTTGAAAAGTATATTCGGATCGACACATGTGCTACAAGCACAACCCGTTGGTGAAAAAGACATGAGTTCTGCAGAGGATGCAGTTCAAATTCTCGTGAGAAAAGAACAAGTTTTGAGAAACAAGGCGATCCCACTCGTGAAGGTTAGTTGGAGACATCACGGTGGGGAGGAGGCAACTTTGAGAGTTAGAAGACTAATGAGGAGGAAGTATCAGATGATTTTCACCTAAGGACTACTAAATTTAGGGCGAAATTTCTTAAGGGGAGTAAGTTGTAAACTTGAGATCTTTCTTTGGAACATCCTTATTATCAAACAACAAAAGAAAGAAGAAATGAATGTTTAAAACATGGTTTTCGGGTTTTAAAAGGAAAGAAATGAAGTGAAAGGCAAAAGGAAAACAAGGAAGGAAAACCTTAAACCATTTTGGTTTGGTTTGCTCTAAGAATAATGAAGAAAGGAAATGAAAGGAAAGGTTATGATATTGTCTTTTGTTAAGGAATGAAAAGAAAAGAAAAGAAAAGAAAGAAAAAGGAAAAGGAAAAAAAAAAAGAAAGTGGAAGGTGGGAACCCCACCTTGGTTTTCTTTTAAACAACCAAGTACCTTCAAATTTCTTCTCATTTTCTTTAAAGAGGAGCTGAGGTTCGTGGGAGAAGCTTAAAGGAAGAAGAAGAAGGTGGTTTTGGAGTGGATTTGCGAGAGAGAGAGAGAGAACTCAAGCAATTAGTATAACAGCAAGGTAATCAATCTGCCATGTTCTGCTATTTTGTTCATCTCGAGCTCCACAGAAAGAGGTAAGAGTTGAAATTTTGATTCGTGCAAGTTAACTCATATTGGAACAAAATTCGTGAAGGATGCTCGAGCAAATTCGGATCTTAAGCTACTGATTTGTAAAGAGGAAGACAGAACACAGAATTTACTGTCAAATCCGAGAAGTCTCTGATGTTTTGGTTGTACTGACCTGTAGAGTTAGAATCAGAAGCTCTATTGGGTATGGTTGGAAAGCTTATTGAATTTCCTACAACTTTCATGAAGAAATCGTGAATAGCAAATGATTGGACGATGTTGTAAATAGCAGGTCAAGTTTTGGGTTGCAGCAGAAAACCGAATCTGGAATAGCAGAAGTTGGTTCCTGGGAAAGAAGCTTTCGAGGTATTTCTGAACCAATCCATTGGGAATTTCAATTTCATGTCTTCATATGATTTTTAGAGGATTCAAAAGGAAGAGTTTGGTATAAATTTCACCCTGTTTGGCTAAGTAATGAAGAAGTTATGGCCGTGCAAAGCAGGCGAGAAATTACGAAAATCTTTGGAATTTTTGTTGGAGTGTTTTCTTGTAGTTTTAAGGTTAAAACCATGAGCTCGAGGTTCTAAAACATGGTTTTGGTTTGTTTGACAGTCAAGAGGAGATAGGTCGAGTGTGCGGGCCAAGGTTCTAGTTCTAACACGGTGAGTGACAAAGCGAACCTTAAAAATGGTTTATAGGCTTGTATTATGCTTATGAAATGCAAGGTTTTGCTAAAAACGAAATGGTTTCAATGCTTATTGTTTTCCTTGAACACTTGTTTATGAGCATTCATGATTTCTTAGAAATGTTTTAAAGTGTTCATGATGAGCTTAAATGTCTTGAAGGAATTTATACACGAGCATATGTTTATAGCATTTCAGAGGTCTATGGAAATGTTATGATTTTGAGCAAGTATGTTTTAGCAAGTATGTTTTTAAAGATTTCGACTTTATGAACAAGCTAAGCAAGCTTGAGTTTTATGAAAGAAAGATAAGCGGGCATGTTCAAATGTTTTCATGTGATTTTACGAGATATTGAGCACGAGGCTTTATGGTGCAGTGTGTGCACACGGGTCTTGTTACATTGTCGGCGTTGAGTGTACTCGTGACAACGGTATTTATCGTCGTGAGTGTTGGGTGGGCCCCACTCGACAAAAAGGCGATGGGAGTCTTTGGCGGGCCCCACTACATCGTAGAACAAAAAGTAGATTGTGACATGTTTTAATAAAGAGTTTATATCATTTACATGCCTTACGAGATTTAAAGCGATATACTTGCTGGTTTTTACGAAAAGCTATTATGATTACGATTACTTTCAACACTTGATTCTGACGATGCATATGCTCATAGATGACCGGGTGATATGATTTACGAGTTAGTAGTTTCCTTTAAACTCAAGTCACTCACTGAGCTTCATAGCTCATTCTTCGATGTGTTTTCCACTTTCCGGTAGAGATCGAGCTCCGGTGCACGAGAACTGCCATAGTCTGCTGAAGCTTCACATGTTTGATACTTTGTGCGTGGTTTGGTGTTGTATAGCAAGTCCATATGTTTTGTAAATTATTTTGAGAGAACTATGTAGTTATAGTCCTATGTGCTTTAGAGGTTGTGGTTTGTTTTAATTAGTGGTTTGGGTTTGTTTGTGGTTACGATGTTCTTGCTCGTTTTAGTTTCCAAGAGAGACTTAAGAAGAGTTTCTTCTCATGAGCGTCTTATAGATGTCGATTTCATTGTGTTAAGTTTAAAGTGTTCCATATCACGAACATAGTTTGTTTTTCGAGCAAAAGTAGTGTCGGTATATTGTTAAGAGGTAACAATGTCTGTTGGCTTCATGCCATCTCGAGCTAAAGTTAGCAAGTGGTTGGGAGGAGGAGTAACGATTGGCGACTACTTCAAATGGCAACCGGCGACCACCACGGCGACCCTTTCCACCGTGATGACTACCTCGGCGACCATCAGATGACCCCAGACCATTCTTTGGCAACTACCTCCGGCGACAACTCGGCGACCACCACTGGTGACCCCAAACACGGCGATGACTACCTCGATGGCAACCGGCGACCACCGCGGTGACCATTGCCACGGTGGCGACTACATCAAGCGACCATATCGATGACCCGAGCCAGCGATGGCGAGTACCTCCAACAAGAACTCCGAAGACCACACAGACAACCCCAACTACGGCGGCGACTACCTCAGGCGACAACTCAGGTGACCACCTGGCGACCCAATCACGGCGGCGACTACCTTTGGCGACAACTCTAATGACTACATTGGCGACCTAACCACTACTAACGACTAATTTTGACAACCACTCAAGAGAAGCGGTATCGCCTACCCAAAAACTTCGATCGGTCGAACAATCAACTACCTAACGACCTAACATGCGCAATCACCACTTTTCTTATTAGAGTTCCAAAAATGAGTTTCTTGAATAGAATTTTAAATTTTCTAATCACTTAAATAGACTTACAATTTTTTAATTTCTAAAATAAAATTCTAAAAATAAATTTTTTAATACTTTATAAACTATAGTTTCAAATTACCTATTTATTAAATAGACTTAAAAAATTTTAATTTTAAGGTGGAATTCCAAAACATTGTTTTCAGAATTCTATGTGACGTGAAATAGAGTTTTAATTCCTAAATTCTTAAATAAACTTTTTTTTTTTAGGTTTTAAAATAAAGTTCCAAAAATACTTTTCTAAATATTTTTTGAAATAGAGGTTTAAATCCCTAATTTCTTAAAGGGACTTTCAATTTTTTATTTTCTAAAATAGAGTTCCAAAAATACGTTTCTAAATACTTTATGAAATAGAGTTTTAAATTCCATAATTTCTTACATAGACTTCCAATTTCTTAATTTCTAAAATAAAGTTTCAATTTTGTAACCCATTTACGTTATATAAGGGTTTCTACAATTGACAAAAAATCCACTAAAAAACAAGAGAACAAAAAAGCTTAAGAAAAAAGGAAAAAAAAAACAGCATAAACCCGATATTTAGAACCACTTTGCACCCCAAAACCACGACCTTACGATTCCCGGGTTTCAAAACCCCCAGAACAAATCCCTTAATGTGTAAGGCGGGGCCCAAACAACCCCAATAATGTGTAAGGCAATCCCTTATCTTTGAATCAAACTATAAATTAAAAACTAACCAATCAACTATATGTCTATTTGAAATAGATCAGGCGCGATAGTAACTAGCCACAAACCAAATTACTACAAAGTTACTTTAATAAAACTAATGTCAGTGGAAATATAAATAACTATCGAACTAAGTTCTCCCTCTTCTCATGCCTCCTCTATGGCATCACCAGGTCCGTAGTACTCTTCATCACCTACAAAATCTAATGGTGAGTCGATTACATAACACGTCTTTGGTAAGTAGCTCCTGTGAAAGAGCCATCAAACAACATAGAAGGAAAACAACATGCTTTACGTAGCAAATTAGACATTCACCAAATACAAATAATCATTACAACATGCTTAATTCACGAATCATACTCAAATATAAATCCGACTTATTTCCTACACATGAGACCACTAGTCAAACTATACACTTCTCACTCAAGCTCCGATATATTCATGTGTAACCAAAACAACAAACAAGTCCAACGGGTAGAATGTTTCTTACAATGTTTGTAAGATAGCCCAAGTACTCCCAAAGCAGAAATTAACAATTTACAAGTTAGAAAAATAAGCTGAAAAATAATAGATTGAAATAAGCATTTAAAGGGGTTTTCTTACCTAAAAAAAGAGTTTTGAATCATCCATGAACACTCCAAGTTAAGTCAATCTATGGGCACAAGTGAAAAGAATTAGAGACTAACTTAAGGTGTCGTATTTAAGTTCGAAAAGGCTTCTTTGCTCGTTGAAACTTACTAGCCCACTCCAAACAAGTTTAAATGATGTTGGTTTGTGTTTATGCGAATTGAATTCTCGACACAAAGGCTCGTATAAATTGTTGGAAAGTTAAACATATTTTTAGTAATACGTTTACACATTCATTTTGGGTTTTAATTAAGCATTCTTAATGGATCTAGAAGTTTTTATAGGAGTTATTTATGTATGAGAGTTTTATATTCATAAATTTGAGTTTATGTAAGGAAGTTATGGATTCTAGAGTTTTCATAAGTCATATAAATAGGATCATTGTAGTATGTACCATATCAAGCAAGTAAAGTGAATAAGAAAAATAATGTGAGTTTAGAGAAAAAGTGTGAACCAAATTTGTAGATTTGTGAAAATTATTTTTAATACAAGTGAATTGAGACTATAAAATGAAGAAATTGACCCAAAATGACTCAAAAATCAAAATCTGAAAAACTCACTTTAGGCGCATACCTCTAAAATAGAAAGCGATAGGGGTCATTTATGTGGTGTTTATAAGGCTATTTTAGTGCATTTAGAGACTCTATTGAATACTTTCATGCAATTCAATGTTTAATTTGTTGAAAAAAGCATTTTAGGATAAACAAGACAAATAAGAAGAATCAAGAGTAAAAGATTCATTTTAGAGGCATAAATTGATAATTCAACTTTGAGAAGAATGAAGAGAAGGTCATTTGACTCGTGAGAGTGGCGTTGCAATGTTATTATAGCATTGCAACACCGCTTCTAAAAAGTGCATAAATTGAAATAAGATGGGGTTGAGACATCGTCTCGAGTGTGTTACAATGGTACATGGATGGCGTTACAGCGCTACATGTCGGAGAGACGAACATTGTGAGCGACCTAAGTTTTCTTCTACTTCCTTCACCTTTTACTCAAATTTAGTATTTTTTTTGGTTTGTTATTCCACATTGCAATACTTGTGTATTAGACACTTTCATGGTTGTATATATTTATGAATCTTTTATATTTGTAATTAACTAAATATAGTTGTTTTTATTCATCTCGAGCTTGAAAGTCTTAATCTTAGTCCTAGGTTTGTATGTTTAATTGTACTTAGCTTGGGAGAGTGAGTTTAGATAGAGAATAATAGATGCATGACTAGGTTTAATTTATTAGATGACAATGAGTAAATTAATCCTAGAACCTTAAGAAGTCGTTTTGTGCAGGTTTTGTGGATGAGAATGGATAAGAGTTTTAAATCTCTTTGTTTGGAACAAGGTTTGTAAGCATGGGTATGCGTATCACTTATTCCCATGCATCACTTTTTCCTATGGTGGATGGGTTTCCTATACCCTTAAAAAATGATGGGTTTTCTTTATACTAATCCATCTCTCTTTTTCTCTCTCTTCTTTATTAATATTTCTCTCTTATTTATTAATATTTATATATTTTTATTTATTTATTTATTTTCAATAATCATAATTAATTATTTAATTAAAAATATTTATAATTAATTAATTTATTTTTATTAGTTGACATTAATTTTCATTAGTTAATAAAATAATGTTTTTAAGATTAATTTCATCAAACAAGCATAAACATTGATTAGGACTTACTCTTCCCTCCTTTTTCTCTAAGTCAACCCTTTCAATAGCCCACAAGCATCTCAAGTTTACAGAACTTTCTTTAGGTACCAACATTTTAACTCAACTCTTTCTTTTCTACTACAAACAGTAGGGATCACACACATCCTTTTTCCTCAGCGTAGAAACACATCATTTTCATATCACATATACATATAGCTTCACATATATGCATTTTCTTTCTATAAACAAACAGTCAGAATCACATATTTTCATTCTTTCATAGCTTAAAAAAATACATCATGCTCAAATCTCATATACATATAACTTTACATATAAAAACCCATAATTTGTTTTTTGTAAAAGAAACAAACTTTATTTCAAAGACATACCTGGCGATGACTGGGAGTTGCTACTTATCCATGGGATTACTAGTACTTACAATGTAAGCAAGTCTCTGAGAACCCATAACCTAGGGCTCACGATACCAGCTGTAATGACCCTACTTTTCTGGACTCTCTTTCTAAGGGTCATTATTATCATGCATGCAAGCCTAAAATGACTTTAAATGGATAACACTTGATAATTAAATTCACTTTAATTTGGGCTCCCATAAAAATACAAAGCATTTAAAAACATAAATAAGTTCGCCCTCTGGTTTCAAATCTCCGAAATACATAAGCAGAAAATGGCAATCTTTTAAAATTACTTTTTAAAACATGTGTGCAGAAAACTATGACTTGGTTCCCATGGCCACATAGCGTATCCCGTCACTACTTTGGTATGCCTAGCCTTAACACGAAAATATTTTTAAAAGCGGAGAAAACACAACAAAGGTAAAGGGGTGAGTATTATAATAATACCAGTGAGAGGTGGTGGGAAAATGCAAACACATGCAACATGACTTTTAAATATGACTTGTAAATGTGACTTTTAAAATCATAAAACTTTCTGTAGTGGGACCTAAGACTTCCTTTCCTAAAATCATGACTTTTCCCTTCGGCTATACGTGGTCAATTGAGTCTACCTAAGTCTTTTGATGTTGAGTCCCTCACATACCTCTATAGGTTTTGAGTCCCTCATAGACCCCTATAAGTTTGAGTCCCTCACAGACCCTATAAGTTTGAGTCTCTCACAGACCCCTATAAATTTGAGTCCCTCCGAGACTCCTATAAGTTTGACCCATAGGGTCTCTGATGCATGTTTGACCATGCATAAATCTTCAGGAGACCAATTGCCACAACCTTCATAAACATTTTCATATATATACAATATTCATGAGGTCCCAAACGTCAACCACGTGTACATATGCAGTCATAATGACGCAACAATCATACAATCATGGCATAACTTTCATAACTTTAAACTCGAGTCAATCAGTAACAAATCATAGTTACATTTACAATTTAAAATACGTATTCAACATAGGCAGAAGTGAAAATCTTGTTCTATGAAAATCTGAATAACTGTGTTTAAACTCTTTTTCAAATACTTTAAAGTCATTTCTATTCGGGTAGTCTTAAACTCTTAAATAATCTGGAATCCTTTCAAATTCCAAGATGAAGTTCCTTTCTAAATCTTTTGAGAATCATTTACTTAGGGTCCTCTCAAATCCTTTAAATATTCATTTTCTAAATTCAAGCCTTAAGCATAAATCTTGGAAAATCACTCTTTGAAATAAATCCTTGAATTTTTTCTTTTAAAATAAATCTTCCAGAAACCATATCTACTCCCCTTATCAAAATTATTTGTAGAAAATCACTTACCTTAGCTTAGCTTCGAGATATCATTTAATTGAATCTCTTACTCAACAATCCTTTCAATCATGTTCAATATCGAGTCCCTTAAATCAAATCTAATTTTCTAAATTAACTCACACACATAAATAATCATATCTTTCGAAATTCACAAATAATTAGGTTGAATTAACACTAACGGAGACTTGAAAGCGGTTGGAGGATCGAAAGCAGGTGGAATGGGAATTAACTCCAGTGGCGGCGCGTGGCGATCGGCCAAGCGCAAGCAAGCAGCGGCGTGCCATGGCGTGCAATGACTGACCGACGGAGGAGGTGGCACATGGGCGATCGGAAAGCTCGTGACACAATCTACATAGAACCGGTGACCAAAACTTGAAAACTTGGCCGAGTGAAAAAACCACCCAAAAACTCAACCAAAATCGTGAGCGGTGGCGGTAATAACCTCGTCGTTAAGCTCTGGTATTCTGCGAGCAAACACCGGTGGCGCCATCGGTTCAATCGGGGACTTACTTATGCATTGTGTGTGTGATGCGTCGTTCATGTGACTTTTGGTGGCGAGCTCGGACGACAAGAGCGGCCGTTCGGTGGTTTCTTTGATCGATGGCAACATTCGTTTTAGCGAGAGAAGTTGGCGATGGCGGCGCGTATCCTTATCAAGACAAACAACGTCGTCCAGGAGGAAGGCCGATTTGCGGCGGCGACAATCTCTTGTAGTGGCGTTGGCTGCTGGAGACAATGACCAAAGAAGAAATTGAAGGCGATGCGTCGGCGGGAAGGGTTGCGTGAAGGAGGAAGATGCCTCGACTTGCGTGCAATCAAAAGGAGATTTGACTCTTTGAAACCCTAATTTGACTTTCTTTAAAATTACGAAAATGCCTCATCTTCTTCCATATACATAAAAAAAAAAGCCCTTGGGCTTAACAACAAATTACTTTTAAAGGGCCTTTTCTATAAACAAACTCTTCAAATTGCAAAATCTTAAATTAAATTACAAAGCATCAAGACCCAACAATTTAAAAAATCCATTAAATTAATCAAAGTACAATCTAAAAGGTACATGGAAATTATGGGGCGTTACATTGATAGAATGTGTTTGTGATTTCGTTGTTAGATGTAAGAGAGAAATTTGTAAAAGTATTTAGCTTTTTATAGAGGAGGGTTATTAGGGGCATAAATATTTTTAGATTTACATCTGAAGGTTATTAAGTGGCAACCACATTGTGTGATTTCCTTAAAAAATTTGTCGATCATGGACAATAGGGATTGGCAATGTGCAAGACTAATATCATGTTTTTAGAGTGATTTTGAAATGATTAGGATTACTTTTTCATATTCAAAATTCTCAAACATGTGTTTAATCATTTAAGATCAGTGTAAAATCAAACATTAAAATAAATTCTATGAAAATTAGTTTTAATAAATCACCTATAAACAAATATTTTTACTAAAATCATTATGTCTAAGATTCATTTTGATGCTATGAAATAATAGGCAAGAGATTTGTTGCGAGTTGTTGATTCATGAGTCGAAATAATGAAGTCAAGTAGATTGTTGGGAAATTGCCAAAAATGGGATAAATGTAAGGGCATAAAGAGATTTAGGACCTTTTTAGATGGGTAGACTTTTAGGACTTTTAGGGTATGCAATTACCAATTTATCCTTTTAAAAATCCCCAATTTTAAAAGCCCATGCCCTTATTTTAACAAAACCCACAAATTCTCTCACATAAAGGAGACTCTCTCTCACGCAAAGGAGGCTCTCTCTCACGTAAAGGAGGACTCTCTCTCATGAACTCACCTCGACTCCTCACCGGTGGCGGAAACTCATTGGCGACCACGATCCGGCGACCACGAAGTGGAGAACACATACCGATTTCATTCACATTTTGTTTCTTTCTTAGTGAACCAACAACCACGAAATGCGGGTTTTCATTTTCTTTCTTTCTTTTCGTTCCACTATTTGTAAAACAATTTTAAATGTTGCAGACAAAGTGTTTGATCTTTTTACTCAATGAAAATGAACTTGGATTTCATTTCCAGTTTCTATTCTTGTGTTGTATGATAATTTTTTTTTTTTTTATGTTCACTTCAAGTGTTTTTCTTTCATTCATATCATTCTTTTTAGGTTCTATAGTCGTTATTTGGTGATGTCTTTTTTTATATACAAAGTTTTCATTGTTTATTAGGTGCGAGAATGAGTGCGAGACAAGTGCGAGAAAAAAAAACATAATGTAAAGCAGCATTTTCCTTTGGTTCTTACCTTTTTGTTTTTTTATGCATGTCTAGCTAGGTCTTGGTGATGACTTTTGATTTTTAGCTAAATTTTCATGGTTTATTGGAGTGCGAGAAGGTTAGAAAAAAAAGCAGAATGTAAAACTATATATCTTTTTCATAAATAGATTATTGAATTCATTCTTATCTAATTATTTTTCTCTTTTCCTTTTCACGAAAATTAAGTGTTTAAGGATGACACATGTTCCTATTTTGGTTCGTTATGGTGGAGTATGGGATGAGAAGGAAAAAAAATATGTAGGAGGTTTGTTAAAAGGTCTTGTTGTAAGTAAAGAAATCACCTGAGAAGGATTTAGTTGTTGAAATATATGATCTCACTTTGAAGTTGACCTAAAGAGTTTAACATCAAACTTAGATGCATATATGAGATAAGATCAGATAATCAAACACCTCTCTTGGAGATAAGTAATGATTGTGATCTAAAATTTTATCTTTTTGTGAAAATATGCTTCAAGTCCCCTTGTACATCACATTTGAACCTAAGTATAAAAGTCGGACTCAGTAGCGGGATGTTCATTTTGAAGGTCATAAATCGATTTACAGTAGCAATCAAGTTAAGACCTTAGATACAAATGTTTGATTACAGTGCGTGCAACATTAGATTATAATGTCATTTGAAGTTGGCGTAGTTAATGGCGAGAGATGAGACCACTAGATGAGATTCATATGATGAGGGCAATAACTTTAATTACAGAATCCTTTGACATCCCACAAGAAATAAAGACTTCAAAATATGGTAAAAGAAAAGCGTGATAGTGGAGGACAATCGGTTAGCCAATCGACATATGTGAAGAAAAATACTTGGACATAAGAAAGCTCCACAAATGATGAGTTGGAGGTAGGGCAAATATTTTTTTGGCAAGAGGAATTATCCATGAGATTAAGTGTGGTGGCAATGAAATTTTTTTAATTTAGAGTAAAGAAGTCTACCAAGAAGATTCTTTATGTTAAATGTGTTGATGATAAATGTAAATGGAGACTTGAGTTTTGTCAATTGAAGGGTTGAGATATATTCAAGATTTCAAAGTATGTAAGCGTTCACTCATGTTCACTTGATATCTTTGAATCATGACCATAGACAAGCAAAGGCTTGGGTAGTGGGGACTAATAAAATCAAAATTCAAAGGAGGTGAGTCGTCAATACAAACCTCGTGACATCATAGAAGACATGAAACAAGACTATGGTATAAATATGGGTTATGAAAAAGTGTGGAGTGCTAGAGAAATTGCGTATATCGATCGTGGATCACTAGAGAGAGTCATATAATTTATTGTGTCGATATGGCGAAGCACTTAAAGCCCAGCAAATCCGGTACATTTTGTGACATTGAACTTCGAAGATGGTCGAGTTCTTCAAATATCTTTTTATTGCACTAGGTCCATGTGTTAGAGGATTTCTAAATTGTATGCGACATGTCATAGTTATGGATGGAACATTCTGAAGTGCAAATATAAAGGTACTTTTATAATTGCCACTTGCTTAGAACGAAAATAATCAAATTTTCCCCCTTGCATTGGAATAAATCGATAGGGAATCGATGGATTCGATTACATGGTTCTTGGAAAAGTTAAAAGGTGCAATAGGAGAAGTTAGTGACCTAGTTTTTGTATCAGATCGAAATAAAAGCATATCAAACTCTATTGCTTCGGTGTTTCCCAATGCATTTCACGTTCTTTGCGTGCAACATTTGAGAGATAATTTGGTTACTAAATTCAATAGTGAAACAATAGAACATTTGTTTTGTAATGCTGCAAGGGCATATCGGGAGTCAAAATTTCAAGAATCGTGGGGGCGCATCCTAACATTCGATAATGGTGTAGGAAAGTAATTGAAAATTGTGGGTCTTTCACGTTGGGCGCGTATTCATTGCCCAAGAAGCGATACAATATGATGACCACGAATATAGCGAGAGCATGAATGCCCTTTTGAGTGAACCTATAGGATTACCAATTCTTTGCATTGGTTGAACACTTGAGTGCTTTACTACAAAGATGGTTTTGGGAGCGTCGAGAAGAAGCTTCAAAGGTACATCCATCTTGTGAAGTGGGCGAGAAGAAATAGTACATATAAGCCATGAGCGTTCTTTAACAATGAAGATTGATTCAATTGATTGTTATCAAATCCTCTCAAATTCAAGATGAAGTTCCTTTCTAAATCTTTTGAGAATCATTTACTTAGGGTCCTCTCAAATCCTTTAAAATATTTCATTTTCTAAATTCAAGCCTTAAGCATAAATCCTAGAAAATCACTCTTTGAAATAAATCCTTGAATTTTTTCTTTTAAAATAAATCTTCCAGAAACCATATCTACTCCCCTTATCAAAATTATTTGTAGAAAATCCCTTACCTTAGCTTTGCTTCGAGATATCCTTTAATTGAATCTCTGACTCAACAATCCTTTCAATCATGTTCAATATCGAGTCCCTTAAATCAAATCTAATTTTCTAAATTAACTCACACACATAAACAATCATATCTTTCGAAATTCACAAATAATTAGGTTGAATTAACACTAACAGAGGCTTGAAAGCGGTGGAGGATCGAAAGCAGTGGAATGGAATTAGCTCCAGTGGCGGCGTGCGTGGCGATCGGCCGTGCGCGAGAGCGGCGGCGCGTGCAATGACCAGTGAGAGCGGAGGAGGCGGCACATGGGCGTCTGGTTGGAAAGCTCGTGACACAATCTACATAGAACCGGTGACCAGAACTTGAAAACCGACTGAAAACCACCCAAAAACTCGAACCAAAATCGTGAATCGGTGGCAGTAATAACCTCGTCGTTCACTCTGGTGTTCTGCGACCAAACACCCAGGGGGTGCCATCAGTTCAATCGGAGGACTGACTTGTCTGCATGGTGGTCGGTACGTCGTTCATGTGACTTTTGGTGGTGGGCTCTCGGAAAGCAAGGCGGCCGTTCGGTGGTTTTACGTGATCGATGGCGGCATTCATTTAGCGAGAGAAGGCGAAGCGATGGCGGCGCGTATCCTTATCAGAACAAACAACGTCGTCGTCCAGGAAGGCTGTTGCGGCGGCGACAATCTCTTGTAGTGGCGTTGGCGGCGGAGACAATGACCAAAGAAGAAATTGAAGGCGATCGCCGGCGAAGCGAGAAGGGTTGCGTGAAGGAGGAAGATGCCTCGACTTGCGTGCAATAAAAAAGGAGATTTGACTCTTTGAAACCCTAATTTGACTTTCTTTAAAATTACGAAAATGCCTCATCTTCTTCCATCTACAAAAAAAAGCCCTTGGGCTTAACAAATTGCTTTTAAAGGGCCTTTTCTATAAACAAACTCCTCAAATTGCAAAATCTTAAATTAAATTACAAAGCATCAAGACCCAACAATTTAAAAAATCCATTAAATTAATCAAAGTACAATCTAAAAGGTACATGGAAATTACAGGCGTTACATTGATAGAATGTGTTTGTGATTTTTCGTTGTTAGATGTAAGAGAGAAATTTGTAAGAGTATTTAGCTTTTTGTAACCAAGGGCTATTAGGGGCATAAATATTTTTAGATTTACATCTGAAGGTTATTAAGTGGCAACCACATTGTGGCAGTTTCCTTAAAAAATTTGTCGATCTGTGGACAACAGGGATTGGCAATTTGCAAGACTAATATCATGTTTTTTAGAGCGATTTTGAAATGATTAGGATTACTTTTTTTCATATTCAAAATTCTCAAACATGTGTTTAATCATTTAAGATCGAGTGTAAAATCAAACATTAAAATAAATTCTATGAAAATTATTTTTAATAAATCACCTATAAACAAATATTTTTACTAAAATCATTATGTCTAAGATTCATTTTGATGATATGAAATAATAGGCAAGAGATTTGTTGTGAGTTGTTGATTCATGAGTCGGAATAATGAAGTGAAGTAGATTGTTGGGAAATTGCCAAAAATGGGATAAATGTAAGGGCATAAAAGAGATTTAGGACCTTTTTTAGATGGGTAGACTATTAGGACTTTTAGGGTATGCAATTACCAATTTACCCTTTTTAAAAAATCCCCAATTTTAAAAGCCCATGCCCTTATTTTAACAAAACCCACAAATTCTCTCACGCAAAGGAGGCTCTCTCTCACGTAAAGCAAGACTCTCTCTCGCATGAACTCACCTCGACTCCTCACCAGCGACGGAAACTCATTGGCGACCACGATCCGGCGACCACGAAGTGGAGAACACAAACCGGTTTCATTAACATTTTGTTTCTTTCTTTCGGCGAACCAACAACCACGAAGTACGGGTTTTTTCATTTTCTTTCTTTCTTTTCGTTCCACTATTTGTAAAACAATTTTAAATGTTGCAGACAAAGTGTTTGATCTTTTTACTCAATGAAAATGAACTTGGATTTCATTTCCAGTTTCTAATCTTGTGTTGTATGATAATGATTTTTTTTTTATGTTCACTTCAAGTGTTTTTCTTTCATTCATATCATTCTTTTTAGGTTCTATAGTCGTTATTTGGTGATGTCTTTTTTTTATATACAAAGTTTTCATTGTTTATTAGGTGCGAGAATGGTGCGAGACAAGTGCGAGAAAAAAAAAAAGAATGTAAAACGAGCATTTTCCTTTGGTTCTTACCTTTTTTGTTGTTATTTATGCATGTCTAGCTAGGTCTTGGTGATGACTTTTGATTTTTAGCTAAATTTTCATGGTTTATTGGGTGCGAGCAAGGTGCGAGAAAAAAAACAGAATGTAAAACTATATGTCTTTTTCATAAATAGATTATTGAATTCATTCTTATCTAATTATATTTTTCTTTTTCCTTTTGCAGAAATTAAGTGTTTAAGGATGACACATGTTCCTATTTTGGTTCGTTATGGTGGAGTATGGGATGAGAAGGAAAAAAAATATGTAGGAGGTTTGTTAAAAGGTCTTGTTGTAAGTAAAGAAATCACACAGAAGAATTTAGTTGTTGAAATATATGATCTCACTGAAGTTGACCCTAAAGAGCTTAACATCAAACTTAGATGCATATATGAGATAAGATCGATAATCAAACACCTCTCTTTTGGAGATAAGTAATGATCGTGATTTAAAATTTTATCTTTTTGTGAAAATATGCTTCAAGTCCCCTTGTACATCACATTTGAACCTAAGTATAAAAGTCGGACTCAGTAGCGGATGTTCATTTTGAAGGTCATAAATCGATTTACGGTAGCAATCAAGTTAAGACCTTAGATACAAATGTTCGATTACAGTGCGTGCAACATTAGATTATAATGTCATTTGAAGTTGGCGTAGTTAATGGCGAGAGATGAGACCACTAGATGGGATTCATATGATGAGGGCAATAACTTTAATTACGAATCTGTGACATCCCACAAGAAATAAAGACTTCAAAATATGGTAAAAGAAAAGCGTGATAGTGGAGAACAATCGATTAGCCAATCTACATATGTGAAGAAAAATACTTGGACATAAGAAAGCTCCACAAATGATGAGTTGGAAGTAGGGCAAATATTTTTTTGGCAGAGGAATTATCCATGAGATTAAGTGTGGTGGCAATGAATTTTTTTGAATTTAGAGTAAAGAAGTCTACCAAGAAGATTCTTTATGTTAAATGTGTTGATGATAAATGTAAATGGAGACTTGAGTGTCAATTGAAGTGTTGAGATATATTCAAGATTTCAAAGTATGTAAGCGTTCACTCATGTTCACTTGATAAAGCTGAATCATGACTATAGACAAGCAAAGGCTTGGGTAGTGGGGACTAATAAAATAAAAATTCAAAGGAGTTGATCGTCAATACAAACCTCGTGACATCATAGAAGACATGAGACAAGACTATGGTATAAATATGAGTTATGAAAAAGCGTGGCGTGCGGAGAAATTGCGTATATCACGATGCGTGGATCACGGAGGATTCATATAATTTATTGCGTCGATATGGCGAAGCATAAAAAGCCCAGCAAATCCGGTACATTTTGTGACATTAAACTTCGAAGATGGTGATTCTTCAAATATCTTTTTATTGCACTAGGTCCATGTGTTAGAGGATTTCTAAATTGTATGCGACATGTCATAGTTATGGATGGAACATTCTGAAGTACAAATATAAAGGGTACTTTTATAATTGTCACATGCTTAGAAGCGAAAATAATCAAATTTTCCCCCTTGCATTGGAATCGTCGATAGGGAATCGATGGTTGATGACATGGTTCTTGGAAAAGTTAAAAGGTGCAATAGGAGAAGTTAGTGACCTAGTTTTTGTATCAGATCGAAATAAAAGCATATCAAACTCTATTGCTTCGGTGTTTCCCAATGCATTTCACGCTCTTTGCGTGCAACATTTGAGAGATAATTTGGTTACTAAATTCAACAGTGAAACAATAGAACATTTGTTTTGTAATCTTTGCTAGAGCATATCGAGTCAAAATTTCAAGAATCGTGAGGCACATCCTAACATTCGATAATGGTGTAGGAAAGTAATTGGAAAATGTTGGTCTTTCACGTTGGGCACGTATTCATTGCCCAAGAAGGCGATACAATATGATGACCACGAATATAGATGAGAGCATGAATGCCCTTTTGAGTGAACCTATAGGATTACCAATTGTTGCATTGGTTGAACACTTGAGAGCTTTACTCCAAAGATGGTTTTGGGAGGTCGAGAAAAAGGTTCAAAGGTACATCCATCTTGTGAATTAGGCGGAAGAAATAGTACATATAAGCCATGAGCGTTCTTTAACAATGAAGATTGATTCAATTGATTATTATCAATTACATGTGAAGGACATAGGCGGAGAAGTGATTGTTGATCTTAATTCTCAAGAGTGTAGCGGTAAGGAGTTCCAACTAGAGCAATTACCATGCACCCATGCAATTCTTTGCGGCAAAACTTCGGAGTATAAATGTATATAAACATGTAATCGTTATTATACTAATGAATGTTTGCTAGCGACATATGTGGAGCCTATTTATCTGTTGGAAATGCCTCGGAGTGGAAGACATCATGAGACTATGTGGAAATGAAGGTACTACCTCCAAAAGTAGTGGCTAGGGTTGGTCAACGCTTGAGAAAAGAGGATTCCATCCGTTGGAGAAAGTCCCATAGTCCATAGATGTGGCGGATGTAATGAGCGAGACCATAATAGATTGACATGTCGTAATCCCATTGCATATCTTTGAAAAGTGAAGTGGTTGTTATGTTGAATATTTGTTTGTTAACAATGAATACATTAATTATGTGAATTGTTTTTCTACTTTTTTCTAGCACCTAATAAAACATGACAATAATTAAAAGTAGTTTGTGATTTGTGTTATACTTTTTAATTCTTCAAAAACAAACCTCAAGTAACAAAAAATGAAAACATACATTACATTTTTGTCTACTTTACCTTTCTACACCTAATAAAACATGACAATAATTTAAAATAGTTTATATTTTTTTCTAGCATCTAATAAAATAATGAAAACTTTGTATATAAATAAAAAGACATCACCAAATAACGACTACATATGATACTAGAGTTTTAATACATGGATATTACACCATAAGCTGAAAAAAAAAGCCAATTGCTTCCTAAAATATAATACTTTCTCTTGACACAGGCTAACGAAATCAGAACCAGTAACAACATATTCAAATAATTTGATGGTAAAACCCCACAATCTGATGAATTATGTTGCTTTGGAACGGGCTCTACCATGACCATTGGCCAAGGTCTTGTATGTTGTGATGATCGCCTCTTCTTGCAAAAAACCTGTTTGCACCTAATATCGCGGGTATCATCATTCGCAGTGGCTCTACTTCTGCGCAAACTCCAAACGAAATGGTTATAAAGAATTCCCAAACTTGATTCTATAATGAATGAGAATAAATCCAGGCTAACACCCAATGATTTCCATTCCGCGTTGGCCAGTGCGTACATAAAATCAACGTTAGCCCATGCATCACGGAAGTCAACATTAGATTCGATGATATAATCGACTAAGCGATACTCGACTGGCTTTGTTGCGTAAATTTTGCAATCACGCAGAAATTATGCGGGTCACGTTTTAATATTGTGAATTTGAGTGCAGTATCGTCCATAGGATTGGGTATTTAATTCAATTAATTCCTATCAATAACACCACTAAATTTTATCTAGAAAATTAGACTTTAAAGTGAGGTGAAAACACAAAATCAAAGAGTGAAAGTTGAGAACAATCAGGAGAGACAAATATCTTAGGGACTAGACTTCACCAATTAATTAACTATTTTATTGAGATCATACTCTTTGGATTATTGCCTTTGCTTTTATAAACAAAGAAACTAAGATAACAAATAACCTCTCTTGAGGCAAGTGAATCTCATGCAAGACATAGAATTAAACATCTCTGTTCAACCTAAAATCTAACATGCCACTAAGTTCAATTCTTATGGGTTTCTAATAGCACTTCAATCATTCTCATGTCAAAGTAACTATCAGTCATGCAAAGAGATCGGATCTAAAGTATCTTTCTCAAGAATAAATTCGAGACCTAAGAACAAATAAACCATGATCAAGAGTCTATAAGCATTAAGGATGCAATTGCATGAATAAAAGCATTACAATAAACCAAAAATGATCAATTCAACAAAATAACATAATTAAAAGGCACATCTATCCCTAAGATAACAAGTTTAGCTACTCATGTCCACTATAAATCCTACTAAACTCAAATACAAAACCATAGTTAAACAATAAAAGTGAAAAGAAACGAAGAAAAATAACTCTAAGTGGCTTGAGCGGCAATGATCCGGCACCTATCACGAACCAGGAGCTCCAAAAAGTCTCCTTCTTGAAATCTCCCAAAAAATCATCTAACAATCTTTCACAATAGTGTTTAAACAATGGTGTCAAAATCTCTCCAAAAAGGCCTCCCTTACAAGATGCATCTTTTGTTTTTATATCAATATGCACGCAGTTGCTGCTATTTGGGCATGGCGTTACAACGCAGTGCCCTAGCGAATAAGTCATAAAATGGAAAATATCGAGCGTGGCGTTACCAGCGCTGCTACCCAGCGCCGCGTTTAGCTATCGAGTGGCGTTGCAGCGCGAGGCGATGTTCCAACGCGCGCTACCTCGCGCGCCTTTAGCTATCGAAGTAGCGTTGCAGCAGCTGCAGCGGCGTTACCAGCGCCATCGTCCGCGGATCTTCAAGGCGTGGCTGGTGCGTGTTGGGCGTTGCGACGCTATCAACATGGATTCCTATGATTGAATAGCTTCACACAGAGCGTTACAACACCGTGAATGGCGTTGCAACGCCATCTCCTCGGATTTGATGGCTTGTTTTGACCTTACTTCTTCCATTTAATGTCAATTTTGACTCATTTTCACCCATAATTCTCCATCCATTCTCATATTGCTCTTTAACTTTGAATTTCAACAAATTGAATCGTTAAACCCACAAAATTATCATAAAACTAACACATATTAAGCCTAAGGATAGCACATTTTGTGTGCTATCAAACACCTAACAACGTTACCGCGCCGCTACCCTCGCGCGCGCCTTTAGCTATCGAAGTAGCGTTGCAGCGCCATCGTCCTGATCTTCAGGCGTAGGCTGCTGCGTGTTGGGCGTTGCATCATTTGAAAGCGAGTTACAACGCTTCTATCGAAATGATTCCTATGATTGAATAGTTGTACGAGGCGTTTACAGCGCCACAGATGGCGTTGCAACGCCATCTCCTCGAATTTGATGGCTTGTTTTGGCCTTGCTTCTTCCATTTAATGTCAATTTTGGCTCCTTTTTCACCTATAATTCTTCATCCATTCTCATATTGCTCGTTAACCTGAATTTCAACAAATTGAATCGTTAAACCCACAAATTATCATAAAACTAACAAATTGAATACTTTATTATTTTACGGATTAACCTAGATAAGCCAGGCTAAAATTTACCTAAGTCTACCAATATAACTCTTATATGGTATTTAGCCTAAGTTTATAATCACATTATTACTTAGGTCTATGTGAGTAAATTAGAACATTTTTAATCAACGCCACTCACGAAAAATATAATCTAAGAATCTCCGGACCGAATTCACTGCAGTCGGTTTCGAGTAGGGTGTTCGCATCGTCAACTTAAATACTGACCTTAGACAAAACCTTCCTTAGACGAGTTACTAATTAGTCACCATTCAAAGACTATACATTGATTTCCTAATTCTAATCTTATTAGATCTAGAAAACCTATGTCTAATTAATCAAGTTCTAAACACTTTAAAACTAATAATTAACTTAGGTTGCATGCATTTCTATGTTATAGTTCTTGATCATTCATCACATGAACAACTATATACTATAACAAAATATTTCATCACATGAAACTAAAATGCATGAGCATACTTTAATTTAAAAAATATAACACTTATATTCAATTAAATTAAAACATCCATTCATTTATATTATAACTCTTATAATATAACCTATCATGGAAACTATATATTATAACACTTATAATATAAATGATGCATGAATATGTTTAACCTAAGGTGGGATTTTAAATCTATATGTCATACATTATGCACATAGAATTTAATTAAATCATACGTCTCAAGCATAAAAATAATTAAATGGCAAAAATGGGCGAGTTTTGGCACTTAGGGCAATTTATTTAATTAAATAACATTAATATAACATTTATATTAATATTATTTAATAAAATAAATTAAATATAATAAAAATTACATTTTAAAATTTATAAAATAAATAAAATAAAGCAAAAAACCGTCCCACGTTGAAGACTTTCTCCAACTACCCACTTTCATGCGAATTGCTCGCTGCACACTCCCACTACGCGTGCAGCGTTGCAACGCCAAGGGCAGCATTGCAACGCTGCAACATCTAGCGTCACGTCCCGCGTGCTCCACGCCTCAGCGTTGCAATGCTACGCCTAGTGTTGCAATGCTGCTCTGCAGCTAAACCTCCGCCCGCAATCACAGCGTTGTGACACCGATGAACAGCGTCTCAACTACAAAATTTTCAACTTTTATCGACGCAAAAAAACGTCGGGAAAAACACCCTTCGTCTCGGTAAAGCGTATTCCCGACCCAACGACGCGTCAGCAGAAAGTGTCGGTATATCCTAGTCGGTAATAGGTTTTCCCGCGCGCATAAGCTATGCATCGACAATATAATATGCTATCTGAAGCGCAACTTGCGTCGAAACTTATGTAATATACTGAAGCGCAAGATTTAGCGTCGACATATTAATAATTTATCTGCAAGCGAATGTTGCATCGGGATAGATGACATAAGATTTTTAACTTTTAGCTATTAAGCGCAAATTTGCATCGAGAGAACATTTACTTTACTTTTAAAATTTTAATTTTTGCAGTAATCCTTGCATTTCGCATTTCAATAGAAAATAATGAAACGATTACATTTTAAATATGAAGGTAACATAATAATAGTTAATATATTGAAACATAATATTGTTCATATAAAAATATCATCCAAATTAAGTTTGAATTAATTACAAAAAAAAATAACAAAATAAATATTCATATTTTCATCAAAATGAAAGTCTAAGTAACTTGTTTTGCGCTTCCCGACTTCATATTTTCTGATAGTAAACTTCTACCCAGCAACCAACCTAAAAGTAAAACAATAAATAATATGAAAATTTTTAAACATAACCCAAAAAATGAAATAAGGAAAAAATTGCACAAAAGAATTTCAAAAGTGGCCAAAATTGTATGGGTGTATATTGAAGGCAAGCAATGGACTTCAATATACCACAAGTTAATAAATACATTTTTGACTCCTCATGAACCTATCCAATGACCTAAAGGAGCACAAAAGCGCCTTAAGAAAAACAACATAACTCGAAACTTTGTTACTTGAGTCTACCATGCCCCTCAAACCTACAAAGTGTAGCGACCATAAATTTTGGAAAAACCTATCTAGGGGTGTTATTTAAGACACGTCGGTCGCGTCGAAATTTAAACAACCTAACGACACTACTAGGATTATCCAAAAAAATTCGAGACTTTGTTTGCATTAACTAAACACTCCTTAAACAACACAATCCTCGACCTCCCACCAAACTTCAAATATGCTTGGTTTGAGAGCTGTGATGAAAAAATCCACAATACATGCTCAACTCGTAATTCTAGAATTTAAGCGAGATTCACGAGTTGGATAACAAAACAAAACAATAAGACTACAATTCATTTTCAAAAACCAACATGGATTCAACAAAGACAACTAAGCCTATTATAGCAAAACAAGACAAAGCGAGGGAAGACAACGATTTAGTGAGAATATCAGCAAGTTGTTGCTCAGAAGTAATATAACTAAAATAGTTAAATAACTTTCAAGAACTACTAAAGATTGAACAACTCTCCCAAAGAAGTTGTTCAAAGATGATCTAACCTATCAAACATTCGAGGAGGCTCCAGAACAACATCCAAGAAGTTCTAAATACCCAACAATTATAATGTTTAAGTAGAACCAACAATATATAACTTGTCCAAACTCACTCCACATCTAATAAACTCACCAAAGCATACTCTCAACCCATAAAATACATATAAACAAACTTAAAATCTCACAAACTCACTCAAAGTACTAAAACAAAAAAAAAAATGTTTGAAACTTACCTAAGCACACGTCAAATATCACAAACTCCCCATAGCTTAATTAAAGGATAACAAAGCATATCTAACTCAATCAACCTCACACCATATTGAAGAAATTCACCCAAACGGTACACTATCAATCCCACAACCACACCTAAACACACTTTAAAATCGAACAAACTTACTCAAAGTACCTAAACGCATAATAATATTGTCTAAAACTTACAACACACTCTAAAAACTCATAAAAAATTACTTGGTAACAAAATGTATCTAAACTCACTCAATCTCACTTCATATCAAACAAACTCATCCACACACTCTCATTCCCACGAATAAAAACTCAAGAATAACAAAGATCCAACAATTTTTCAACAAGTGGTTCAATTATGATTGGACCTAACAAAAATCCTAGAATAGTTAAACAACTTTCATGATTTCCAAAAATCGAGCAAAACTTTAAAAGAAGTGGTTCAAATATGATCTAATATACCAAATATTGAGAAATGACTCAAAAACAACTTCTAAGAAATTCTACTCAACTATAATTTAGCCTATTAACTAATTCGAGCAATTCAAACCATCCAACGTCCCAACAATTAGAAACTTATACATTTATAATCAACCCACAAGGTTGATTCGATGAAAAAATTGAATATGAAGAAGATGAACTTGAATATGAACTTTAAGATGAAGAATGCAACATTTATCTAAGTCTAATGTCCCAATCCAACGATATTCAAACTTTACTATAAAAGTCAATACACCTACTATGTTAAATTAGATAAGCTTCTCTCTAAATTTGTTATGAAACGGAATGTACAAATACACTTTTTAACCCATTTACTCCCACAATAAAACAAACAAACATAAAAACAAAGGAAAGAAAGCAAACATTGAGATAAGACAAATCAGGAACCCTCAAAATCGAAGCACTTCTTACACAAAGAGAGTGCACAAAAGTTCAACATCACGATTAGAAACCTACAAGCACCCATTTCAAACTAACATCTAACTTCTAGGAAACACTAACAAGCCTTTCTAAACCCTAAAATTCGAAGACAAAAAGAATACACTTTTGTATTGCAACTACATAACAAAAAAGCTTTCAAGTACCGAAATAGATTTACAAGCACCAGAATAGCAACATTTTCATATTGAATTAAGGAATTGCAAGTTTCTTCAAGAAAGATCCAAATCTTTCCCAAAATATATAAAATTTGGATGCTAGTGGGTGCAAATCATTGGTTAAATTCAGAGATAACACTTTGTGGATATAGTATTTAAAAACAAAAAATATAAAAAGGTTCAATCTCAATTTCTCTAAAGACATAACAAATCTTGCAATGCTAGAAACTATCGATAATCAATTTTCACAACTATAAAATGTAGCCTAAAAAATAAAACTCACAAAAGGAGGACATGCTCTCAAAGGCTCCTTATCCATCCTACAATCAGTTTGTGATGACTTTGAAAAACCATGAAATTCAACATCTAGCAGAAATAATGGAGAGAAAAATCCACTCACATTGATCAAAATCAAGCTTTTTCATGCTCGAGGAAAATTTAGACGAAAAGGGAGAAACTTCAATGCAAGAGACATAGGCAATTATCAAACTAAACATTCTCAGCAAGATAGTTTCAATACAACAAGTGTAATTTTCAAATTCATGTAATTCACATTTAGTACTACTTTCAATCAAATTCATTCTTCCTTACACTTGCATACAATTTCTATCCCAAGTGAAAATTCATCATGCTTGTCTAAATTTAAGATTCAATTAGATCAACTCATCTTATCCACTTCTTTGAGTAGATACAATTAAACCCAATAGCAGAACAGTTTAAAGAGGAACTTCTAACCACTTGACTTGACTCAAAAGAACAAAAGTGCATATTCATGAAAGTCATAAAATACTCAAAAGTATAAAAAAAATGGCACCCCAAAAATCACACTGATAGGGCTTGGCTCCTTTTGATATATTGCTCGAGCGAGAATAACGAGAACAAGAAGAAACTTAGCAAAGCGAGTTCAACCAGTCACTCTCGACTGCTAGTCTTCTATCCCTCCCCTACTGTCACTCAAAATTCCTCCCCCCCAACATAACGGAAATTACTAATTATACTTCAAAAAGTTTCACCCCTACATATTGGGTCCCACAGCATAACAAAACAATCACAACAATCTTAACTAACTTCCACCAGTGAGGCCTTTTCCCTTTATGGGAATATTGGGCCTTAATTGGGGCCTAACAACACTCCACAGCCCCAAAAAACCTTGTCCTCAAGGTTGAACAAAGAAAATTGCTTGGCTCATCATCTCAATAGGCTCCCACGTGGCTTCATGGGCGGTAAGTTCAACCAACTAACAAGTGCTTAAATCGACTCGGGTCAAGCGATTTTCCCGATATGCCAAAACTTCTTGGGGTTGAGCCACCAATTCAAAATCATCGGTCAAAAGCGGGGATCATGAGATTGAACTCCGCTAAGTCACCAACAGCGCTTAAAGGTGAAAACATGGAAGGCGGGATGGATATTCGCGATCATTTGTGTCGAAGTCGATAAGCCACACTACCAATCCTTTACGTGATCGTCACGGACCAAAAGTACTTTGGTGATAACTTCTCATTTCTCCGCTTAGCCAAAGAAGGCGGCGTCTGGACGAAGCTTTAAAAACACATGTTCCCTACGGTAGGTAACCTCGGGCAACTTACGGTCAACAAATTTCTTCATCCTGCTGCGAGCCAAATCCAGATGATGCTTTAACGCATCTAGAGCAATATCACGTTGAATTAACTGTTGCTCTAAGGAGTCATTAGTGGTTTTGGACAAACCATAGGATACCAACGGTGGCGGAGAGTCGACCATACCGGCTGAAAAGAGTCATGTTAATTGGTGTGAAAAGAAGTGTTATACGATTACTCGCCCAATTAAGCCCCTTTCTTTGCCACGCCTTTGGTCTCTCTCCTTTGCAAAAGCAGGAGATAAGTCTCAAGCTACGATTGACAACCGGTTTGACCATCAGTTGGGGATGGTAGCGAGCTCAGACATAATTTTGTCCCTTGGAGGCGGAATAATTCAGACCAGAAGTTACTCAGAAAGATCTTATCCCTGTCCGACACGATGGACCGAGGGTACCCATGGAGGCGCACAATTTCCTGCACAAAGACAGTAGCTACGGAATGAGCGGTAAAAGGGTGTCATGAGGCCACAAAATGAGCCATCTTACTCAAGCGATCCACCACTACCGGGGTGTATTAAACCCATTAGGCCAGAGAGCCCTTCCACAAAATCCATTGAAATGTCCTCCCAAATGCGCTCGGGCATTTGCAATGGCATGAAACAAAGCCGTGCGGGCGAAGTAGCCATAGACTTATTCTGTTGCGAGATAAGGCGATTAACCACATAATTCTTTGTATCGGTCTTAATGCCCTCCCAATACAACTCACGGACAACGTTTTATAAGTGCGCAAAAAAACCGAATGCCCCCAATTCTGAGTCATGATATGTATGAAGAATGGCTGGAATAAGGGACGAAGATTTGGAGAGAACTAACCGGCCTTTGTAATAGAGAGTCCCTTGGACCCAAGAATAGCGGGGTACACTGCCCTCCTCCTCAATCAATTTCGTCACTATCGCTTGAAGGCGATCATCAGTAGCCACCTCCTCCCTTACTTTGAGAATATCTACAATAAACGACACGGATAAATGATTCAAGCCCGAGCGGTAGAAGCGAGGCGAGACAAAGCATCAATTTGCTTTATTGCCAAAGCCCGGCTTGTATTGAACCTCAAAGTCGTACCCCAACAGTTTAGCAATCCATTTCTGGTATTCCGGTTGTATCACTCTCTGATCAAGTAAAAACTTCAACGCTCGTTGATCTGTCTTCCACACGATAAATTTTTGTCCCAGCGAGATATGGCGCCATACGTATAGCAAACACGATTGCCATTAGCTCTCTTTCATAAATAGATCGAGATTGTGCGGGTAGCGATGCGGCTATAATAAGCAATCGGCCGTTGATCACGCATCAAAAGCGCCCCAACTCGATTCGGGCGTCGGTCTCAATAACAAAGGAAGATTAAAGTCGAGGCAATGCGATCTGAGCAAAGTTACCATAGCATTCTTCAACTGTTCAAAAGCCACAGTGGCCTCCTCGTCCCACTCAAACGGCCCCTTTTTAAGCAAACGCGTCAATGGAGCAGCAATGGTACCATAGCCCTGAACGAAGCGGCGATAGTATCCAGTCAATCCCAAGAATCCTCGTAGATCCTTAATGGACGTCGGACGCGGCCAATTCCACATGGCCTGAATCTTTCCAGTGCGCCTCAACCGTCGTCGAGAAACCCGATGGCCCAAATACTCGATGCGAGCTTGGACAAGCCCGACATTTATTTCGATTCGCAAACAAACAGTTATCTCGTAAAACATTGAACACAATGGTTAAGTGATGCATATGTTCGGATTCTCCCTTACTAAAAACAAGTATGTCATCAAAAAAGACCAAGACAAACTTATGTAAATAAGTCTTGAATATGATATTCATCAATGCTTGGAATGTCGAAGGGGCGTTGGTCAATCCGAAGGGCATGACCAAAAATTCATAATGGCCTTCATGAGTACGAAAAGCCGTCTTCTGAATATCATCCTCATTCATCCGGATCTGGTGATAACCCGACTTCAAATCTAACTTAGAATAGATCGTCGAACCATGGAGCTCGTCCAACAACTCTTCTACCACAGGAATTGGAAACTTGTCGGGAATGGTGACATTATTGAGTGCTCGGTAATCAACACAGAAACGCCACCCACCATCCTTTTTCTTAACGAGTAAAACTGGGCTTGAGAACGGGCTATAGCTAGGACGAATAATGCCGGCCATAAGCATTTCTCGAACAAGTTTCTCAATCTCCCCTTTTTGTATCTGGGCATAGCGATAGGGCCTAACATTGACGGGATCAGTACCCTCCTTGAGGTGGATGTGATGATTGATGTCTCGAATCGGTGGTAAACCCTCTGGTTCTTGAAAAATATCACTATAAGAACGAAACAAGTCGTCCATTGGATGTCTAACCGTGATGTCTTGACTGCGAGACCTTCCTCTTCTTGTAGATGAAGCTATGCGGGGGCTTTATATTCTACCAGAAATCCGCGATCACTTGATTCCCAAGCTTTCATCATTTTTTTTAATGAAACTTTGGACTTAGTGAGACTCGGGTCACCACGGAGGGTAATCAGCTCGTCCCCAACCACTACTTTTATTGTCAAAGTTGGCCAGTGAATGCTCGTTTCTCCCAAGGTAAGCCAGAGCATACCAAGAACCACGTCAATACTCCCCAGATCCAAGGGCAGATAATTTTCTACAACACGTAATTTTCCGATGTCCATGACGACACTTTTGCAGACCCCTTTTCCTTTTACCGTAATATTCCCCCCCATCACAATCCCATAATGAGCTGTATCCGTAACTGGCAAGTGCAACAGTTCAACTAACTTGTGTGAAATAAAATTGTGAGTTGCCCCACAATCGATAAGAACAATTACCTCTCTGTCACTGATCGTTCCTTTCATCTTTATAGTGCCCGGGTTTGTCATTCCGATCACGGAGTTAAGGGACAAATGAGCAACATCACTTTCCCCCACTATCTCGACCTTCTCTTCCTCGTCAAACAACTCCAGAGGTCCATCTTCAAGAATCTCAGATACTTCACCATTTGCATGCACAACCATGGTTCTCAATTCCCGAGTTTCCTTCACCTTGCAGCGATGACCGACAGTATACTTTTCCTCACAACGGAAACAAAGCCCCTTCTCCTTTTGACTTTGAAACTCTGCATCCGATAGCCTCTTTGAAGGTCCTTCCCTCTTGATATTATTAATAGCGGTAGCGCTTCTTTGTCCCAACAACGTAATGAGTGCGGCGTGGGAATTACGTCGGTGGCCGTGGATTTTGCATGTATCCACTATCGACTTAGAAGCGACGATTCCCTTTTTGGTTAGTGGAGCCCACCTTCCCGGCTTCGGGCGAGCCATTTCCGCCCCTCGACTAGTTGGGCCATTTCAATCATCGCATCCGGCCCGAAGGCTTCCGGCCAGCGTGCTTGGCTCTAACTCTTTGGATCCGGCCCATTCATGAGCGTATTTTCAACTCGTCCTTCGGAGATGGGGTAGCGGAGCCATCAGCGATTCAAACTCATTCTGATATTCCGTCACCGTCAGGTCTGTTTGTGACCAAAAATTGACCCGAAGCGTCCCCTTTTCGAACCTTCACGAGCGGGTTAATAACTTTGATTCGCGAGTCTTACCCGGCTCTTGAGCGGCTCCCTTTCTTCCTTGCCCCGAAACGGTTCAAGGCTACTCCATCAAAAGCGATCGCGTGACAATCATCTTCTCGGACTCAGACAACTTGTGAATCGAAAATAACGTTCGCTCTAAACAACCAAGCGTCGGGTCATCTCCTCCGAACACGGGCATTTCAACTTTCTTGAATTTGCCTCGATCGTTTCCTTCCTCCACCGGACTACATGCCGGCGTTCGTTGCTCGGCGTGGCGCCCGACTTTACTTTCCTCCTGTTTCCGCGATTTGCCAATTTTCCCCGTCCTGCTGTCCCCTCGGCCGACAACACCGATCGCGCGCCATAACTTTGCTAACTTTCGGAGATTACGACTTCCATCGACTTATGAAGTGAAGAAATTCCTTCCTCCATTGGCGGAATCCACGAATATCTTCGTTTCAATCTCAGATAATTCTTCCCGAACAACTCGTTGTTCCTTATCCTAATTCAACCTCTCTTCCAACAATCATTGAGTCATCTTCCTCGTTCTCCCGGGATGGTTGCTCTGATACCAATATGATAGGGCTTGGCTCCTTTTGATATATTGCTCGAGCGAGAATAACGAGAACAAGAAGAAACTTAACAAAAGCAGATTCAACCAGATCACTCTCATTGCTAGTCTTCTATCCCTCCCTACTTCACACTCAAAATTCCTCCCCCAAACATAACGAAAATTACTAATTATACTTCAAAAAGTTACACCCCTACATATTGGGTCCCACACGACATAACAAAACAATCACAACAATCTTAACTAACTTCCACCAGTGAGGCCTTTTCCCTTCACGGGAATATTGGGCCTTAATTAAGAACCTAACACACACCAAACATAGTAAATAAAAACCACCAAGCGAGAAGGGTTACTTGATCGGTGGCCTATCGAAACCCTAATAAAATTAAGAAGAGATAAAAGAACAAAGCCTAGAAAGGTAAATGAATAAAATAAAATCCACTTGATAGTGTTAGGAGAGGAAAAGGAACAAAGCATGAAATAATGAGGCGGTTTATATAGTTGAATAGCTGGAAGCATCGAAGAAGAGAGAATCGAGGTTGGAACTTACTTGGGAATCGAAGATGAAGCGAATCCAAAGCATAAAGCATGGCGATCTTGAGCAAGCATAAAGGCGAACTTCGATTTGAAGGTCGATATTATTTTTCCTTTACGAGCGTTGTGGATAATCCCTTTCGATCGATGAAGGCCCTTGGTGAACTCCGTCGACAACGTTTTTGTGCGATATGAAGCTCGTTTTTAAATGCGATTCGAGAGGAAGATTTGAGAGGAAGATTTTTTTTTCGTGCGATTCGACTTTGGTTTTGCGAGAGAAGATTCGAGAGAGAGAGAAATTTTGCGAGATAAAGCATCAAAGAAAGAGAAATACCGTTTTTATTTAATTAATCCCAACCATGCCGGCGCATTGTCGTCGACTTATTATACACCTTGTCGCGCACCTCTTTTGCGTCGGCTAAAAACGATATCGACGCGCAAAAACTTGCGTCGGGAAAAATCTGTCGGCATAGCTCAAAATTTTTGTAGAACTTTTCTTCAAGTGCTCCTCTCTCCCACGATCACGATCTCAGCAACAGGAACTCCAACGTGCGAAGACATGACCACCGGAAAGAGTGAATTCTATCTAATTCCTCAGTAGAAGAATGAGTGAATTCCATCTTGCCTGATTAAGTTCTCGGCTACCTCTGAGGTTACGTCCCTTAGAAGGTAGGCTTATTGAGTCGACTCTGAGGCCACTCTCACCCATACAAGTCTAAGGACAAACAACTATAAGCGAAGTTCTTAACTTGCTCGAGGATTGAGTCGAGTCACTAATGACCATCTATAAATTACTAGTCTTATCACATTAGCGGTGTTACCTTTGGTTAGACTAATAATTTGTGATCGATCTTGTATGAACTCTTCATACGGGATGCCCTCACTCTCATGTCAACTACATGAATGAGTTCGATTACCTCATTTGTACTAATTACAATGTGGGCCTCATCCATGGTGTTACCAGAATGAGGTTTCCAACCTTATTCTTATACCATAAACTATTTAGGTTATAATCTTGAACTCAACCCAAATAGTGTCCACTACACTGATCTGAAGATAAATGTTATAACCTTGGAGCTTAGTTTATTGGATTTATAAAAGTAAAGCGTAATCTTATCAAAACAAATAACACTTTATTTAATTGATCAAAATTACACAAGTTTAGGGCATAAATCCCAACAATCTCCCACTTGACCTAAAGCTTGTGGAGTACTAAACATTCTGATAATGTAAATACAATAAACTAGGGCATTTAAACCCCTTTGTACAAAAATACAACCACTTGCCCTAGTTGGGAAGACTTGTAAATCTAGACCTTCTAGGTGACTATCAAATACTTTAGCCGTGAGAGCCTTTGTAAAAGGATCGGCAATGTTGTTCTCTGAGGCTATATTAAGTGACAATCACGTCTCTCTCTATGCACGATCTCCCGAATGAGATGATACTTCCGCTTTATGTGCTTTCCCCTCTTGTGACTTGGGGTTCCTCGAATTTTCCTTGCACACCATTGTTATCATTGTCTGATTGTGATGGGCAAAGTCGTATTTGGAACAACTTCCAAATTTAGCATGAATTTCCTTAACCAAGCGACCTCCTTGCATTTGCTTCACAGGCTGCTACATATTCGACCTCCATGGTGGAATCGGTGATGCATCCTTGTTAGCGCTTACGCCATACTCTGACTCCTCAGTTAAGAGTGAATCACGACCACGATGTAGATCTCGAAGAATCTTTATCAGTCTGAAAGTCAGAATCCGTGTATCCTGTTAGGATCAAATCCTTAGCCCCATACACAAGCATGTAGTTCCTTGTTCTCCGAAGATAATTAAGGATTGTTTTAACATTTCCCGATATTCAAGTCTGGATTGGATTGATCTGACTAACCATCCCAAGCTGCAAAATAGATGTCGGGCCTAGTACACAACATGACATACATGAGGCTCCCAACAACCGATGCATATGGAATCCGTCTTATATCTTCAACTCCTTGAGGTGTCTTAGGACACTATTCCTTAGATAAATGGATTCCATGTCTAAAAGGCAACAAGCCCTTTTTGGAATCTTGCATCTTCAACCTTGACAACACTTTGTCTATGTATGATGCTTGAGACAAGGCTAGTGTTTTATTCTTACGGTTCCGGACAATCAGGATCTCAAGAACAAACTGCGCATCACCCAAATCTTTCATTTGAACCTGCGTAGCTAGACATTCCTTGATGTCAGTAAGATAACCTACATCATTCCAAATGAGTAGTATATCATCCACATAGAGAATTAGGAAAGCGACAGAACTATTGATGATTTTCTTGTAGACACAAGGTTCATCATCATTCTGGTTAAGACCACAAGAAATGATTGCTTCATCAAATCTTATATTCCAAGACCTAGAGGCTTGTTTCAGTCCATAAATTGACCTTTTAAGCCTGCAAACCTTTTGCTCTTGTCCTGGTTCAATGAACCCTTTGGGTGGGTCCATGTAGATGGCTTCCTCAAGTTTGCCATTCAAAAAGACTGTCTTGACATCCATTTGTCATACCTCATAGTCATAACATGTGGCAATGGCAAGAAGGATACGAATAGACTTTACCATAGCAACAGGTGAAAAGGTCTCCTTATAGTCAACCCCTTCAACCTGGGTATAACCTTTTGCTACTAGTCTAGCTATAAAGGTTTGCACCTTTCCATCTACACCACGTTTTCTCTTGTAGATCCACTTACAACCTATAGGTTTTACCCCATCAGGCTTATCTACAAGATCCCAAACAGAATTAAAGTACATCGACTCCATTTCTTGGTCCATGGCTATGACCCATTTGTCTTTGTCTTTGTCAACCATTTCTTGATTATAAGTCAATGGATCCTCGCAATTGTCATATGGTATAACAACTTGTGTTTCAGCTAAACCCATGTAACGGTCAGGCTGTATTACAACCCTCCCACTACGTCGAGGCATACTCAGCTCTTGAGATGGACTTTCTTGACTAGACAAACTAGTATCAACAACTCTTGTTGACGTACTAGTGTTTTTATTAGCAACCTTTGCTAATGATCCGTCTAACTCACTCAACACTACTTTACTTTTTGGTTTGTGGTCCCTTATGTGGTCCTCCTCCAAGAAAGTGACATTTGTCGACACAAAAACCTTATCTTCCTTAGGATCATAGAATAAACCACCTCTGGTTTCTTTTGGCTATCCTACGAATAGGCATAATTTTGAACGTGAATCCAACTTCTTTGGATTTGTCACAAGCACATGTGCCGGACAACCCCATATTCTGAAGTGACATAAACTACCTTTACAACCTTTTCAGAGTTCAAAAGGTGTTTCAGAAACACTTTTGGAGGGCACATTATTCAAAATGTATACTGCACTTCAAAAGGAACTAGGGAGATGAGCATAACTTATCATTGATCGAACCATGTCCAACAAGGTTCTATTTCTCCTTTCCGATACACTGTTTTGTTGTGGTGTGTCGGGAGCTGAGAGTGAGATGTAATTCCATGTTCTATCATATAGTTATGGAATTTTAAATCCATGTACTCTCCACCTCGATCCGATCGAAGTGTTTTAACAGTTTTACCTAATTGATTTTCAACCTCAGTCCTGAATTCCTTGAACTTTTCAAGTGATTCAGACTTGTGGTGCATTAGGTAAATATGCACAAATCTAGAATAATCATCTATAAAAGAGATGAAATATTCATATCCTCCCCTGGCTTTAACATTCATCGGACCACAAAGGTCTGAATGTATAAGCTCTAGAGGGTCTTTGGCTCTATAACCATTTCCACTAAAAGGTCTTTTAGTCATTTTGCCTTATAGGCATGATTCACATACTGGCAAAGAATTTTCTTCTAACTCGTTTAGAAGTCCATTTTTAACCAATCTCTCAATCATATTGAGATTAATGTGACCTAATCTTAGATGCCAAAGATGAACATTTTCTTCAGGAGAAATCTTATGTTTCTTGGTTTGTGCCTTTGCAGTTTTAAATAATTCAGTGTTCAAAATCATTTTGACTGAATTAGACCTTGAAACATACAATCCATTTTCTAATGAAGCCGAACATATTTCTAAACCTTTCTTCAAAATAAACACTTTATTCATAGAAAAGGAAACATAAATACATTGTTCTATAAGGCAAGAAATGGAAATAAGGTTTCTAGTAAACCACAGTATCACTAATATATTGTCCAACAATACATATTTCTTGCCAAAATAAAGCTTCATTGTGCCCTCTCTTTGCTTTCACAATGAGACGACTTCTCCATTTCCATCCCAGAGCGTTATCTCTTCTTGCTGTAGCTGCTGCCAAGAATCAATTCCCTGAAAAGAAGAGCAAACATGATTAGTGGCGCCTGAATCAAGTATCCAAGCTGTTTTATCATTATCCACTAAACAAGCTTCTAGGCAAAGTAAATCATATTTACCTTCCTTATTCTTTTCTGCAATGTACTTCGGACAGTTCCGTTTCCAATGCCCGTCTTCGTTGCGGTGGAAACACTTTCCTTTAATCGACAACGTCTTTGACTTTCTTGCCCATACAGGCGCAACTTTGCTAGCCTGTTTCCCTTTACCAACCTTCTTCATGTTCTTCTTCTTACCTCTCAGGTTAGAAGAAGATGAAGCCATTGTTTTTGTCCTAGAGGTCGAACCTCTGTGATAACTCCTACTAGCAACATTTGCCTCACCTTTCGATCCTTGAATTTTCATCAAAGACTGAAAGGTATGGAGTTCATTCAGAAGGGAGGTAAGATTAAAAGTAATGTGACGACCATCATCACAGGTATTGTTATTTATTTTATTTAACGCTCTAGTAAACGCCGTGTTTAGCTAGATTAGTGATTTTAATCAAGCTCGGCGAGAGGGAGGCCGTATTTTTGTTTAACTTATGTGAATTATTTCTTTTCTAATGAGATTAACTATGAAAATTAAAGGGAAAGGTAAGTGTAAGGGCGTTTTGGTGAATTAGTTCTAAATTAGGGTGATCAATAGCACACAACTTGACCTAGATGGATGGTATATATATCATGAGAAACCCTAGCCTCCACACCTACTCTTCATTGTATCAAACCCAAACCCTAACCCTAAAAGAACACACATTTTCTCCTTCTCTTTGATTTGCAAACCCTAACCCTAAAGGACTCAAACCCTTCTTCTTTCACTCACACCCAGCCGACCAACCCTCTCCCTCTCACTCTTCGAAGCTCTCCCGCCGGCAACTCCACCAAGGTGAGCTTAGTTGTCACAACCTTTCACGCCGGCACGTTTAGGTGAATACCGTGCAGCAACAAAACCGCAAGCTTTCCAACCGCGAGTCCCTTCTCACATCCCGCCGGCCGGAAATCACGAGCAGTCCCAACTCTCACGCCGGCGAACTCGCGAACGGAAGCACCGTGCAGCCACTGGGACCCGCGAGCATCGACGGAAGGCCGACGAGCCGTTTCTTCCCCGATCCGCGAACGCTCTAACACGGGTTGCGGCGGCCGAGCCCTCTTTGCGACGAAGTCCTCGCGAGGTACCGACGATCGACTCACAGCCACCGGAAGATTTGATCCTCGCCCAGCCGTTCACGAGCGAAGGAGCGTCGAAGTCCGGCCGCTGCTGCTGCTCGTGTCGGAGATCGCCGTCGAAGCCCTGCAGTGCCGAGCTTCCTCACGCGAACTCAGCCGTCCGCGAGTTTCCGCCGCCGCCGCCGACGAACCTGCACAACCGAGAGACACGGAAGCAGCCGCACGCGAGTTCCTCCTCCTTCACCGTCGATCGTGACCACGCCGACCAGCAACCATTCAAGAACTTCGAGTTCAGCCGGTGAGCGAATCGATTTAAGGTTCATACTCGATTGGAAACCGTATGATTTATCGTGTGATTAAACGTTTGTTTGAGAATTAGGTTACGGGTTCGAACGCTTGCTTGTAGGAGACAAACCGGAGCGGGATTGGAGGTGGATTGTCAAAACAGACTAAGAGGATAAGGGATTTCTGTATTGGACCCGAGGTTTCGCTAAAAGGAGAATAGGCAGGGAGTTCGATTAGATTTTGGAATAAAAAAATCGAAGCTCGAGGTAAGGGACCTTGTGCCGGACTTTTAATGGGAGTAAATGAAAATGATTTTCATGATTTTATGCGAAATAGTTCATATTTTTCCACATGAAAATCCACAGATATTATTTTGAGAATACGTGATATTTTATGTGCAAATACTTCGATGTATTATGTGAAAATGAATCATTATTTTATGTGAAAGTATTCTCGTATGTTATGTATAAGGATCCCATTATTTCATGTGAGATTAGGACAGTAGGGTGTATGGGAATATTTCATGTTTATTACAAAAGTATGATTTATCACCCTGTCCATGAGAAAGTATGAATGATATGTTGATGATGATATTTGTGATATGTACACCATGATTATGTGACTGATGGGACCTTATGCATGTTTTGTATGCCACGAAATGAATTAACGAATAGTGTGGACATTGGTTATCCCGAGATCAAAACGACTCGGGATGACCATCGGCCTCACAATTAAATATCTGACCATGGATTAAAGACCTGGCAATTATATGAACAGCCATGGATTAAAGACCTGGCAATTAAATGAACAGCCACGGATTAAAGACCTGGCAATTGAATGAGCAGCCATGGATTAAAGACCTGGCAATTATATGAACAGCCATGGATTAAAGACCTGGCAATTAAATGAACAGCCACGGATTAAAGACCTGGCAATTGAATGAGCAGCCATGGATTAAAGACCTGGCAACTGAATAAGCAGTCATGGGTTAAAGGCCTGACATTTAAATATGCAGCCATGGATTAAAGACCTGGCAACTCTAGAAAGTTTTAATTTCCCATCTATGTATGTTATGAATGAGTTTAAAGATCATGATTGTATGTGTATGCATATCCCAAACCTCGGTAGCGAGGTTACTTACTGGGTATTGTTTTGCAATACTCACCCTTTCTTTTAAAAATGTTTTCAGGTAAAGGGAAGGACGTGCAGGGCGTGTGACGGGAGAGCGTTACTAAGACCATGGGAACCAGCATGATTTCCGCATATTCTTATTTTGAACTATTTTTGTCTCTATGTTATTAATTGAAGTTGAACTTGTTTACGGTTTTAATAGGCCAAGTTGATTTGAGGTTTTAACTGATTTGAATGTTTTGTTTTTTTGGGATCCCTGGAACTATTTACGTTAAATGGAAATTTCTTTCAAGTTCTTTTATTTCTCGGCCTATAAATGCATGCATGTGTAGTAATGTCCCTAGGATTTGGTCATAGAAAAGTCGGGTGTTACAGATTGGTATCGAGCCCTAGGTTTAAGGGGTTACAGAGACTTGCTTACGAGTAAGCACGAGTAGTAGTCCCCATGGTTTAACAACGCTTCCACCACCGCTGTGCAATGCGTTACGATATTTTATTAAGAAAGAAAATGATTATGATATGATACAGTTTTATGCATACACATTACCTTAAAAGCCCCAAGGGGTGATTCTATCTTATGATTTGAAAGTAAAGGAAACTGAGTTAGAAACTCTCTATATTGTAGTTTTGACATAATGCCACCTAGAGGCCGAGGGAGAGGTAGGGGGCGTGGTAGGGGCCGGAGGGCAAGGGTAAACGTTGGCGCCAAACCGGAATTACCCCGGATCGGGAAGAGATTACTCCACCCGTTCGAGACCTCCCCCAGGACCCGCCCGACCGTCGTGAGAATGTACTGCAGCTGCCCCCGCGGCGGGACAGGGAACGCCAATGTTATGACTATGATGGTGGAGGCCATGCGAGAGCCTAGTGCGAGCCACGATAGCCACCCACCGCCCAAGCAAATCGGGGGCGAAACGCGACGCAACTCGAGTCTCGTTACGAAGGACTTGAGAAGTACGATCCGAGATCTTTCAATGGGTCTTCCAGTGACCCCACCGTGGCGGAGTTGTGGTGTCCTCCATTGAGACCATCTTCGGTCGATGAACCGCCACGAGGACCGAGAGGGTGTCTGTGCGACCTTCATGCCGAGGGATGACGCGCGTACTTGGTGGTGGGAGTCCGCCAAGGAACCATTGTTGCCCGGCGGAGAAACGATTACTTGGAATCTATTCAAAGAAGCATTCGCGGAAAATTCTATCCTCTGCTGCTGCTCGTTCTGTGAAGCGGCGAGAATTCTTACAATTGTGCGAACCTGAGGCGATGAGAGATTTATGAGAGGGAATTTACCCGTTTGTCCCGTTTTTGCCCCCGAGTGGTGGATCTGAAGCAAAGAAGACCGAGCGCTTCATCATGGGGCTAGATGAGAATGTTCGAGGTTTTATTCAAGCATTAGCACCTCCCGATTACGCCTCAGCGTGAGAGTGGCGGAATCGATTTGGTGCGAGCTCGGATCGCACACACCTGTGGTAGTTAACTCGGGGCGACCCATAGCGAATCATAAGAGGAAGTGGGACCAGGCCCAATTCCACTCACCAGCGCCCCAGCGTACATCGCATGAGCCGCAGGGCATTTCGCATGCGAGTCCCAAAATGCCGAAAACCACCAATCAACGGATCGGAGAATAGCGGCGGAGATAGACCACGGTGCAAAGAATGTGGTAGCGAAGACTGGTAAGTGTATGGCCCGGTCGGAGCGTGTTTCAAGTGTGGGAAGGAAGGGCACAGAGCTAATAATCGCCCCGAATCAAGCCAAAGACTAGCCCCACGGTGTTATGAGTAGTGGGCTGCTTTGTGGCCGCCATACATCGAGGGAGAGCCTATGCAAGCACCAGTAGAGACATCTATGGCTCGGTTCGATGGTTCTGTGTACACTTCCATTACTTGGGCACCTCGCCTTTGTACTATTCGATTACGGTTCTACGCACTCTTTTATTTCTCGCATCCTTTGTAAGTCAAGTGAGTTAGAACTAGAAACGATTCTGATGATGCCTGTGCTGTCTCCACGCTGCGGGAATAAATTTGTTAGCTAATATGAAAGTCAAGGATGGTAGTGTGACCATCGCAGACCATGAGTTAGCAATGAACCTAGTGGTCCTAGATATGTTTGATTTTGATGTAATATTGGGCATGGATCGTTTAGCGCAGAACCATGCTTGTATTGATTGTTTCGGGAAGGAGGTAGTGTTCACTCCTCCTAACCGACTGCTCACGAGTTCTGAGAGGCACATAATGTGAAGTAGGCCTAAGGTAATTCGCCCTTAAGGCGAGAAAGTTATTGCATCGGGGAGCTTGGGCGTCTTAGCTCGCATTCTAGATGCAAGGTGCACAAAGATCTCGGTGACATCGATGCGATGGTGAACGAGTTTACTGAGACGTCTTCCCGAGGACCTCCCGGAATACCTCGATCGGGGAGGTAGATTTTAACATCGGATTGGAGTTGGGGACGACCCGATATCAAGGCCCCGCATGAATGGCACCAGCAGAGTTGAAAGAACTAAAAGTGCTGATTACAAGACTTGCTAGACAAAGGGTTTATACGCCTGCCGTTTCACCACAGGAGCACTGTATAGTTCGTGAAAAAGAAAGACGGGATCCATGCGCTGTGTATAGACTACGTGGAGTTGAATAAAGTTACAATCAAGAATAAATATCCTCTTCCCGAATAGATGATTTGTTCGATCGGTTGCAAGGAGCAACAAAGATTCTCTAAAATTGATCCGAGATCGAAGCTACCATCGATTGAGGATCGCTGAAGGGGATATCCCTAAAACGAAAGATTCGATCACGTTATGGGCATTACGAGTTCACCGTGATGCCGTTTGTCTCACCAATGCCCCGCCGCTTTCATGGACTTGATGAACCGCTTATTCAAGGAGTTTCTTGATACGTTCGTGATTGTGTTCATCGATGATATATTGATATACTCGGTGTGATGAAGAGCATGAAATGCACCGAGGAAAGTCTTACTCACACCGAGAGAGAATAAGTTATATGCAAAAATTCTCCAAGTGTGAATTTTGGCTCGATGTATCTTTTCTAGGGCATGTGGTGTCCAAAATCGAGTCTCTGTTGATCCAAATGAAAGTGGAGGCCGTCACACACAGGTGGCCTCGTCCAGACCACGATTCATACAGAGGTACGTAGTTTTCTCGGGTCTTGCGCAGATACTATAGGCGTTTCGTGCGAGGATTTTGCCAAGATAGCCATGCCTATGACTCACCGACGCGAAAAGGAAACTCTTTTGTTTGGGATGATGCTTGTGAAGCGAGTTTCCAGGGAACTCAAGCACGAGTTAGTGTCGGCCCCGATTCTTACAAAGTGCGAGAGGGAACAGGAGCTTTGTGGTTTCTGATGATGCTTCCAAGAAAGGGTTGGGTGTGTCGATGCAAAGACGGTAAAGTAATAGCTTATGCATCCCGACAATTGAAGACGCACGAGAGGAACTATCCAACTCATGACCTGGAACTAGCAAAGAAGTGGTATTTGCGTTAAAGATCCGGAGACACTACCAGATGGCGAAAAATTCGATTTTTTTACGAGATCATAAAAGTCAAGTATCTGTTCACCCGTAAGGAATTGAACATGAGGCAACGCAGATGGTTGGAATTGGTGAAAGATTATGATATTGACATACGCATCATCCCGGCAAGGCTAATGTAGTGGCCGATGCCCTCACAGAAAGCCGCATGCATACCTGCTGCGCGAGTGATGAGCAGCAGCAGAGTTACAGAGCGAGTTTGCTCGAGCCGAAATTGCAGCATAGTAGGAAAGACCACGGCTCGATTAGCCCGATTAACATTGCAACCGACCTTGAGGCAACGTATTATAGAGGCTCGGCGGTGGACCCCGATTAGTGGAAAAACTTACTGCAGTAACTCACGGTGAGTTGGCAGAGTTTTCCCTATCCACGAGATGGAGGATTGCTATTTCGAGGGACGTTTGTGTGTGCGGACGATGACAAGTCGAGCCGAGATCTTGAACGAAGCCCATAACTCACCATTTTCTATGCATCCCGGGCATACCAAGATGTACCGAGATCCAAAATGTCATCGTTTTGGTGGTGCAACATGAAGCGCGACGTGGCGAGTTTGTCGCCAAGTGTTTGACTTGTCGGCAGTGAAGGCACCTGAGACAGAGGCCCGCAGGATTGCCGCAACCATTACATGTGCCTCGGTGGAAATGGGAGGAGATCTCTATGGATTTCATAGTTGGATTGCCTAGAACTTTACGAGGTTACACGGTGATTTGGGTCATAGTGGACGGAGTTAACAAAGTCAAGACATTTCATACTGAGGAAACCCACCTATTCTACAGATAAGTGGGCACGGCTTTACTGGAAGAGATAGTCCGTTTGCATGGAATTCCAAATCAAGATTATATCGCATGAGGATCCACGTTTCACCTCCAACTTCGGAGAAGTTTACAGAGAGCGTTGGGTTCGCGATTGAACTTCATGATGCTTTTCATCCACACGAGCGGATGGGCGACGGAGCGTTTAAACCAGATATTAGAGGAGGATATGTTGCGAGCTTGCACTTTAGACTTCCCAGCGGTTGGGACACTCATTTACATCCGATGGAGTTTGCTTATAACAACGATTATCGATCGACCATCTAAATGGCTCCATTTGAAGCACTCTATGGAAAACGTTGCGAGAACTCCGCCGAGGAGGAGGTTGGTGAACGCCGATTGTTGGGTCCGCATGAAATACAGTCACTAATGAGGCAATGCAAAAGATCGTGGCACGAATGCGGACCGCCCAAGTCGAACAAAAGAATTATGCCGACACGAGATTTAAAGGACCTAGAATTCGATGTTGGGGACCACGTATTTCTTAAGGTGGCCCCAATGAAGGGAATTCCGAGGTTTGGCCGTAAAGGGAAGTTAAGTCAGCGATTCATCTGACCATTTGAGATTTTAGAGAGGATTGGTGCGATGGCCTCTGATTAGCACCGCCGCCTTCTCTTTCAAATGGTTCATAACGTATTCCATGTCTCCATGTTGAGAAAGTACGTCCCAGACCCGACTCATGTCATAGACTTCGAACCATTGCAGTTAACAGAAGATCTGAGTTATGGCGAACGACCGGTACAAATTATTGCAAGAGATCGAAAGACCCTCCGTAACCGTGAGATCAGCTTGGTTAAAGTGTTGTGGCAGAACCACCGCACGGAAGAAGCTACCTGGGAGCGAGAAGAGGAAGTGCGAGCTAAATACCCAGAGTTATTCCAAGAATAGGAACTTTCGAGGACGAAAGTTCTTAAGGAGGGAAGATTGTGACGACCATCATCACAGGTATTGTTATTTATTTTATTTAACGCTCTAGTAAACGCCGTGTTTAGCTAGATTAGTGATTTTAATCAAGCTCGGCGAGAGGGAGGCCGTATTTTTGTTTAACTTATGTGAATTATTTCTTTTCTAATGAGATTAACTATGAAAATTAAAGGGAAAGGTAAGTGTAAGGGCGTTTTGGTGAATTAGTTCTAAATTAGGGTGATCAATAGCACACAACTTGACCTAGATGGATGGTATATATATCATGAGAAACCCTAGCCTCCACACCTACTCTTCATTGTATCAAACCCAAACCCTAACCCTAAAAGAACACACATTTTCTCCTTCTCTTTGACTTGCAAACCCTAACCCTAAAGGACTCAAACCCTTCTTCTTTCACTCACACCCACCACCAACCTCTCTCTCTCTCTCTCTTCTTGGCTCTCCGCGGCAACTCCACCAAGGTGAGCTTAGTTGTCACAACCTTTCACGCCGGCACGTTTAGGTGAATACCGTGCAGCAACAAAACCGCAAGCTTTCCAACCGCGAGTCCCTTCTCACATCCCGCCGGCCGGAAATCACGAGCAGTCCCAACTCTCACGCCGGCGAACTCGCGAACGGAAGCACCGTGCAGCCACTGGGACCCGCGAGCATCGACGGAAGGCCGACGAGCCGTTTCTTCCCCGATCCGCGAACGCTCTAACACGGGTTGCCGCCGACCGAGCCCTACAGCACAGAAGTCCTCGCGAGGTACCGACGATCGACTCACAGCCGCCGGAAGATTTGATCCTCGCCCAGCCGTTCACGAGCGAAGGAGCGTCGAAGTCCGGCCGCTGCTGCTGCTCGTGTCGGAGATCGCCGTCGAAGCCCTGCAGTGCCGAGCTTCCTCACGCGAACTCAGCCGTCCGCGAGTTTCCGCCGCCGCCGCCGACGAACCTGCACAGCCGAGAGACACGGAAGCAGCCGCACGCGAGTTCCTCCTCCTTCACCGCCGATCGTGACCACGCCGACCAGCAACCATTCAAGAACTTCGAGTTCAGCCGGTGAGCGAATCGATTTAAGGTTCATACTCGATTGGAAACCGTATGATTTATCGTGTGATTAAACGTTTGTTTGAGAATTAGGTTACGGGTTCGAACGCTTGCTTGTAGGAGACAAACCGGAGCGGGATTGGAGGTGGATTGTCAAAACAGACTAAGAGGATAAGGGATTTCTGTATTGGACCCGAGGTTTCGCTAAAAGGAGAATAGGCAGGGAATTCGATTAGATTTTGGAATAAAAATCGAAGCTCGAGGTAAGGGACCTTGTCTTAGGACTTTTAATGGGAGTAAATGAAAATGATTTTCATGATTTTATATGCGAAATAGTTCATATTTTTCCACATGAAAATCCACGAGATATTATTTTGAGAATACGTGATATTTTATGTGCAAATACTTCGATGTATTATGTGAAAATGAATCATTATTTTATGTGAAAGTATTCTCGTATGTTATGTATAAGGATCCCATTATTTCATGTGAGATTAGGACAAGTAGGGTGTATGGGAATATTTCATGTTTATTACAAAAGTATGATTTATCACCCGTCCCATGAGAAAGTATGAATGATATGTTGATGATGATATTTGTGATATGTACACCATGATTATGTGACCGATGGGACCTTATGCATGTTTTGTATGCCACGAAATGAATTAACGAATAGTGTGGACATTGGTTATCCCGAGATCGCTTGAAACGACTCAGGATGACCATCGGCCTCACAATTAAATATCTGACCATGGATTAAAGACTGCAATTATATGAATAACCATGGATTAAAGACTGGCAATTAAATGAAACGACCACGGATTAAAGACTGGCAATTGAATGAGCGACCATGGATTAAAGACACGGCAATTATATGAAACGACCATGGATTAAAGACTGCAATTAAATGAAACGACCACGGATTAAAGACTGGCAATTGAATGAGCGACCATGGATTAAAGACTGCAATCGAATAAGCGATCATGGGTTAAAGGCACGACATTTAAATATGCGACCATGGATTAAAGACTGCAACTCTAGAAAGTTTTAATTTCCCATCTATGTATGTTATGAATGAGTTTAAAGATCATGATTGTATGTGTATGCATATCCCAAACCTCGTGAGCGAGGTTACTTACTCGGTATTGTTTTGCAATACTCACCCTTTCTTTTAAAAATGTTTTCGTGTAAAGGGAAGGACGTGCAGTATGTGTGACGGAGAGCGTTACTAAGACCATGGGAACCAAAGACATGATTTCCGCATATTCTTATTTTGAACTATTTTTGTCTCTATGTTATTAATTGAAGTTGAACTTGTTTACGGTTTTAATAGGCCAAGTTGATTTGAGGTTTTAATCGATTTGAATGTTTTGTTTTTTTGGGATCCTGGAACTATTTACGTTAAATGGAAATTTCTTTCAAGTTCTTTTATTTCTCGGCCTATAAATGCATGCTTGTGTAGTAATGTCCCTAGGGATTTGGTCATAGAAAAGCTGGGGTGTTACAAGTAAGCTTGATCATAACAGCATTACTTCTAAACTGCAGGAAACTATCTTGAAGGGTTTCGAATGAAGTCGACTCGCTTGACTCATCGATGGAAGCACCATTCGACTCGCGATGTTAAAGTGCACCATCATATCCGTGATATGATCCGAATGATGTACCCTCCGCATCCTCGAGTTGAATATGTACTTTAGGGCATTACGCCGGGCTTGTGTGGATCGTTGTCCAAACATACCTGCATGTAATCCATGATTTCCTTGGCGAAATCATGTCCTCATGCTTCTTGGCTAATATGTCAGACATACTTGCCAAGGATGTAGACCTTGGCCTTATCATTGGTCTTGATCCATCGATCATATGCATCACGAACATTTCGTGACGCATTCGAGCCTGGCACCTAAGGACACTCCTCAGTTAGCACAAACTTCAGATCATCCAGTACCAAAATAGTGTTGAGTTTGTTTTTTCATGTCATCATATTCTATCCGGTTAACCTTTCCGCACCCAATAAGGAAATTATAGAGCTAGACATTTTTGCTGAAAATTTACAAACAAACTTGTGTGAGTTTCTTGCTATAACTCTAATCCAATCATGTTTTAGCTAATTATCAAATGATTCCTAGGCCATTTATAATTTGCAATGATACTCCAAAGATTTAGAATGTATGACACCGAAGGGTAATAAAAAAACATTCTCCTCTGGATCAAGACATTCTTGACCAAAACCTAATACCAGAATAACTCTTATTCCCATAGGTTTTAGTTACCATTTTTTGGTCTGGATACATACAGAACTTATGTACCCCGTGAGTGTAACCCTCTGTCTATAGATCCCAGAGTCTCGATCCAATAAAATCCGCCGAAGGGAGGATTAGATTGGAAAATAGTCTAAGGAAAATTTTATCCCTTTCGGGTGTCTACTGTGTTTGATCCCCTATGATCAAGCCCTCCGAAGGAATTGTCTGGTCCAGGCCAAACTAGCAGGCTGACCATAGTGGTCTAACGGTGTAAACCGAAAAAAGAGACCGTAGGTTTTGTTTTCACTAAACTTGCTCCCACTCACTACACTACAGGAAAAATGGTCTATGATAGCTTCGAAAAAATGTTGTAATAGGCCTTTCATAGCTTTTTCTGCAGAGTCATGAGAGCCCATGCTATTAAAAGTCTGTGACTTTTTACAACATTTTATAAAACCTATAAAAATTAGACTTTTTATAGCATTTTATAAAGGTTATAAAAATGTTATATCAAAAGTCTTAATAGCATAATTTCCTCTTTTTTAAAATCAATGATAGCATTTTACCAATGTTATAATAATATTGTAGTAATCTACGATAGCATTTTAGTAATTATAGCATTTATTTGTAGCTATTTTTTTTAACTTAAGTTAAAGCTATATTATACTTTTGAATTGTAAATTTTTTTGCTATTGTTGTAACTTTGATGGCTTTTAAAATTATTCATGATGGTATTATCCATGTTTCCTACCTTAGTTCAAATTAGAAGTAAAATAATAAATAAATGATCTACAAGATTAGTTATACAATGAGTTTGTGTCATTAATCCAAGCAAATTACATTTCATTCAAAGTTTACATTATCCCACTTAAACTGATACAAAACATAACAATCTATTGTTCAAAAAATAAATATAGAAATGAACATCAACTTTGGGATGACACTAAACATAAATTTGTCAAAGACTATTCATTAAATTACAAAATGTTTCACTATTCAATATCAAAAGGGGGACGCTCCCGTTTGCGCCACGAGGCCAAGTATGAGTCTCACAATGTGAACTTCCCGGAGATAGCGTAGGTGGAAAAATATGTATCTCATACACTTTTTCCTCCCACTGAATAGTTTAAAGTTTATAGGAATCTTACTTAGGCTAAAAACCCGGCTAATGGTTTTACCTAACTCTATCAATATAACTCTTATATTGATAATCAACATAACTCTCATATTGATTTTATCCTAAGTTTGTTAATATAACTCCTTATATTAAACCTAGGATTTCTAGTTTATTAACCCCTTAATAAACCCGCCGACGCTACTGTAATTTATAAGATTCTCTGATTAAATTTCACTCCCGTGTCGATTCCTGTAGGGGTTTCCGTTTAAAATCGACTTAAATACCCCAGTCTAGAAAGAACTTTCCTTACACAGAGTTCGTCTTTTAATCATAGCTTATAAACTACTTGGTTCCTAATTCTAATCTAATTAGAACTAGATAACCTAAGGTCTATTATTTTCAAGTTCTAAACACATTAAAACTAATAATTAACCTTAGGTGACATGCATACTATGTTACAGTGCTTGATAATTCATCACATGAATAATAAGACATTCATAGCATATTCATCTCATGAAAAATAATGCATGTCAATGTTGTCCAAAAATTAATATAACAACCTTATATTAATTAATCATGCAAACTATATAATATAACTCCTTATAATATAAATGATGCATGAAAATTCTTAACCTAAGGTGGGATTTCTAAAATACAAGCATGCATTATGCATGGCAATAATTACACAACAATTGCATAATTAAAATAGCAAAAATTATACCAATTTTGGCACTCTAGAAATAATTTTAATTAATATAATCTAATTATATTAATTAAAATTAAATATATTAAATATAAAACATTTTTATAATTAATATATATTAAAAATCTATTTTTTGCCCGTTGCTCCTTGCGTGAAACGTATTTGGCGTTGCAATGTTGATAGCAGCGTTGCAACGCTGCTCCTAGTCGTTCTCTATCGAGCGTTAGGCCACAGCGTTGCGCGCGCTAGAGGTCGTGTTGCAACAACATCGCCTCATGCGCGCGCTTCTCTCCATAGCGCAGCGCAGCTGCAACGCCGATGAACAAGTGTTGCAACGCCGCACACGCATACACAATTGGATTTCTCTAAATCTTGCTCGCGCTTTTCTTCCGATCTTCTCAACAACCACTTTGCCACGATCGACACGGACTTACGGACTCGATTTACAATTAAAATTGCCCAAAACACTGACTTTACATTGAACGATTCAATGGAAATTGTAAATCTAAGTGCCAAATTTGAAAAGATCTAATTTTGCAAAACCGTTCATACATCTCATGCAAAAACAGTAAATCCTACCTTGTTCTTGAAAAATGCAGAACATAAATCAAGAAGCATAAATCGGACTCGATACCAATTGAAGGGAATCAAGTCCACATGTGCGAAGCGATTGCGAATCGCGCACTCTTGATTTAGTTACAACGATTATCAAGAACATATATAACAGGATTAAGCATAAAATCAGAATGGACAACAAGAATTTACCTTTGAAGAACTTTTCTTCAAGTGCTCCTCTCTCCCACGATCACGATCTCAGCAACAGGAACTCCAACGTGCGAAGACACGACCACCGGATCTTCTCCGTTGTTCTCTAGGTGAGGGAGGAAGGTGGGTTTCTTTTAGGAGAGGTGAGTTATTTTGAGAGAGATGCAACAACACAACTAAGAGCTTGTAATTCCTTAGAATTTCTTAACCTAGTTGCATCTCATGCAACCATATACACAAGGGAATGAGATGGAATTGACCATCCTACCCCTCCTTTATTCTCTCTTTAGTATATAGTTTATATATGAATCTAATTCACATTAAAACTATATATTATATCAATTATATCATATATAATTGATATAACACCTCATGTATGAAATTGAACACTTCAATTTCACTCCTAACTTTATACCCTCATTATTACCATGTTGAGCCAACAGAGGGATCTAATGGACCTACAGTTCATGAGCTCCAATGATGTGAGATTAACTTATCAAACTCTTTTGATCCAGTTAATCAATATTCATTAACTACAAGTCACTCCACTATAGACTTGTAGTTGCACTCTCCTCACTGTAGATATTATTGTGTCCACTAATATAGTCATTACCCATGAGTCGACCCTTCACAGGTTGTTCGTAATCACAGCTGGGTCAAATTACCATTTTACCCCTATGATTACCTCTTTGCTCCTTAAGCACCACTGATCCTCTAATGAACAACAAGTCTAAGGTCCTACCTTAGACTCATACCCTCATAGAGGGCGGGACCCCGTTGTTCAAGACCTGGAGTCAGTTCTTAAGAGAACAACCTATCTAATTCCTCAGTAGAATAATGAGTGAATTTCATCTTATATAGTTAAGTTCCCAGCTACTTACGAGGTTCTGTCCCTGAGAAGGTAGGCTTATTGAGTCGGCTAAAGGTCACTCTCACCCATACTAGTCTAAGGACAAACTCCTATAAGAAGAAGTTCTTAACTTGCTCAGGATTCAGGTCGAGTCACTAATGACCATCTATAAATTACTAGTCTTATCCTGTTAACGGTGTTACACTGGTTAGACTAATAATTTGCGATTCAGTCTTGTATGAACTCTTCATACAGGATGCCCCCACTCGCATGTCAACTACATGAATGAGTTCGATTACCTCATTTGTACTAATTACAAAGTGGGTTGCATCCATGGTGTTACCAGAATGAGGTTTCCAACCTTATTCTTATACCATAGACTATTTAGGTTATAATCTTGAACTCCACCCAAATAGTGTCCACTACACTGATTTCAAGATAAATGTTATAACCTTGGAGCTTTGTTTATTGGATTTATAAAAGCAAGATTGTAATCTTATCAAAACAAATAACACTTTATTTAATTGATCAAAATTACACAAGTTTAGGGCATAAATCCCAACAGGACTTACAGACTCGATTTACAACAAAATGCCCAAAACAACAGGCCTTTACATTGATCTAATCAGCATGAAATTGTAAATCTAAACTTAAAGTGCCAAAACTGAAACATCCATCATGCAAACCACAATTTATCTCATAAATTAAGGCTATACCCACCTAATTTTAACGAAAACGATGTACACAACATCGAACCAACGTATGACTTTGATACAAATTGAAGGGAATGAAACTCCCACTCAATGGAAGATGATCGAATCGTCGTGGTGAAGTTGTGAAATTGAATTTCGTTAAATTAATCTAACACTTAGATTATAGGCTAAACATGCTTAATGTGGAAGAAAAACAGTAAGTACTTACTTGTTGAAGACGTGCTTCAAAATTCCTTCCAACGATCCACAAACTCTTCGTGCTTTCTCAAACTCAACGATCTCGAACCCTTCTCACGATCAAGAACGAACACAACCCTTCGGGTTCTCGGTTGTTCTTCTTTTTGGAAGAAGGAAGATGGTGGGATCTTATTTGTCTTTTGGTTTTGAGAGAGATAAAGCTTGAGAGAATTTGTGAGAGAGATTGATCTCTTCTTTTGGTGAAAATCCAAAAATAAGAGAATTGCCTACCACCCTTCTTGCAAGAAGGGTTTAAATAATGGAGATAGGTAGAGTTAAAATCTCCACCTATCTACCATTTTACTATTAACCATAGGTTATGCAAATCATATTTGCATAACCACATAGTATAAGATATCTCATATCTCATATTACAAATCACATTTGCAATATTGTGGATTTATAAAAATGAATCACATCCAATTTAATATCTTTCAACCTAATTTCTACTAATTAACCCTAATTTAACAATTAGGCTAACCTATAGTTTATTATGAATCTCATTCACATTAAACTATATATTATATCATTCATATCTCATAGAAATGACATAAATGACCTTTTAGTGAACTTGAACACTTCAATTCACACCAAAACATTAACTCTTCTTTTTACCCAGTTTGAGCCAACCGAGAGACCTAATGGACCTACAGTGACGAACTCCAATGATCCGAGATTAACCTATCAAACTCTTTGACCCGGTTAATCAACATTCATTAGCTACGGTAACACTCCACTAAAGCCCGTAGTTGCACTCCCGTTAGTACAGAATATTACATGTCCACTGATATAACAAATGCCCATGAGTCAACCCTTCACAGGTTGTTCGTAGACATCGCTGGGTCAAATTACCATTTTACCCCTATGTCTACTTCTTGCTCCTTAAGTCCCTACTGCTCCTCTAATGAACAACAACGTTGTAATGGTCCGACCATATACAACAACTCTCTCGTGCCAGTGAGAGAGTAGGCGCCCGTTGTCCAAGCCCTAGAGACAACACTTAAGGGAACAACCCCTCTAGTTTCCCTAAAGGTAGGAACGAGTGATTTCCATCTCGCGTAGTTAAGGTCCCAGCTCCTACTTGGTCCTCGCCCTGAGAAGATAGGCATATTGGGCGAGTAATCGTGACCATCGTGACTAGTCAAAGGACAGACCCCCAAAGATAGAAGTCCGTAGCACGCTCAGGCTTCAGGTCGAGTCACTAATGGTCATCTACGATGTTATTAGTCCTTACAGTCAACGGTGTTACATCAGTAGTCTAATAATTCACGGTCCGATCTTGTACAATCTCATTGTACAGTATACCCCCATTTGCATGTCAACCACATGAACGAGTCAGATCACATCGTTTGTATCTTAATACAAAGTGGGTCGCATCCACAATGTATCCAGGATTAGGTCTCCAACCCCATCCATATACTGTAGACCGTTCGGGTCATTTACTCGAACGTGATCCTCCCCGTATGTCCAAAGACACACCATTCAAGTTCTAGTTCTCTCATATATTCAATGACCCTGGAGCTTAGTTTATTGGTCAAAGTTTGAATAAAATGCGAGGCACAAAATGATGAAATGAATACCTCTTTATTAATTTCAAAACGTAATTTACAAACCACACGAGATTAGGACAAACATCCCAACAGAGGGCTTATGTCAAAAGTGGATAATATTCATTGTGGAAATTGGTAGAGAATGGTTATGTTGTCTTATCAAGTGGTATCATGCTTGGATAAGAATTGTTGGGATTGCATCGCAAAGTCCCACATTAGCTTTATAAGATGATGATCATGGGTACATATCAAGCACAGATGTTCATATACTCCTCTCTCCCTTTATCTCATTCAGAAAAAATTAGCTCATTTTCAACACTTGCATGGTCTTATTAATCTCTTTGTTTTTCGCTAGCCTATTTACCAGCGAAGGATAAATCTTCGTTCCACCAACGGTTACGATCAACATAACAAATGTTCTAGAAAGTCACTATCAACTTATTGATCGTTACAAGCCCGACAATGATGATCTCGAACTTCCCCAGCTGCCGCATTTGATCAGCTACAACTCCCATTTTCAACCTAATGTGTTTGATACAAAATTATTCTACTGTAGCTTCTAGTGGTTTGATTTGTTTCATTACTTCAAGATCTAGAAGGATAAAAGAGGCATAGGGCTTTGAAGTCTGTGTTTATGGGTTGTAGTTGTAAAAGGTCTCTCTATATATGTTCAATGTTTGAACCGACAAGTACAATATCTTTCCATGCATGGGTGCGTAACTAAATATACAAATTCGGTATATCCGTAAATTGAAAAGTTCAATTTTTATATTAAAAATCAAACAATATTTGTATAAATACATCGATATCAATATAAATACTATAATAAAATTTTAATACTCTTTCTTTTAAAGTTTCTTTACTTTTAGGAGTATTTGTGGCCAAATATATTTATCAACATTTTCTACAAATCTGAGATTTTGGTATTTCTATCTATTTGATATCAACACGCTGATGCTTGGTGAAGTTATGTATAAAATTGTGATATTCTTTCTTTTTTAAGTTTTTCGACTTTTCAAGAGTATTTGTACATACAACAAATCAAATTGAGACCAAAGATTCTTTTTAATAAAGTCTCATGGGATTTATGGGAACACTAATTAAGGCAACATGTTTGGATTGTCTTTTAATATAAGTTTTTAAAAAAATATATATTTTCATTTAAACATTTTTTTTTATAAAAATTAAACATCCAAATGTTTGGTTATATTTTTTCAATTTTTGTATACACAAGTTTGTTTGGTTTTCTTTACACTCAAAATGTTTTTACGAATACCAAAATATCATAAGGATGATAATTAAAAACTATGAACTAATAAAGTTCAAATTTGTATTTGAAACACACTATAACTAATTGACCACATTTAAAGGGGTCGTCAAATTGGTCGCTAAAAATGATTGTAAAAAATGATCCTTGGCCGCTGTTGTTGGTTGCAAAAGTTGGTCACTGACATTGTCATTGATCATATGGAGATGGTCATTATTGTTGGTCGTCGTCAAACGTTGTCGTCGACAGTGGCCAACAATGGACAACACTAGTATCAAAATTTCAAGTATTATTAAATTCAAGGTTTGAATTTAATTTCTCAAGAAATTTCACATTTTAAATCAATTTGGAACTTTGAGATATTTTATGGCTTAAATTTTTAATGGTGGCTCTATTGTAGTTTTACTTTAATGTAAAGGGTAAAATGATAAATAAAATGGGTTTAGGATTTTCAATAACCCTCTTTGTCTTAGTCACACACAAATCGAGGTTCACCTTCTTCTTCCCAACTTTTATTCACGATAGAGGTTTACCAGCGTGTCCTCGTTGCACCATCGATTTTTGCGTGTGGTGTCTGTGGGTTACTCGCCGATCAATAGGAAAGTCGACCACGTGAGATCGCGTCGATCAGATTTGTAACCCAGAACCGCCAGCCGAGACCCATTCGCATTGTCATCATTTAACACGCTTTTTGTTGTTGAACCACCACAAGGCAGTCGTCGCTGCAAGTAGTAACCGCATCGAACGTTAGCGATCGAGTCGAGCTTCACGATCACGCGAATCAAACCCAACTGTGTCGGTAGTCCAAGCTCTATTCGTTCGCTGATCGTACTACACAGTTTCAGATTCGAACTTGTCACCGTTGCAGGTCAAATCGTCGTCAAACAACAATCGCCGACTTAAGTCCACAAGTCCTCACGCGTGTGAACTGCTGCAAAACCCGAGATTATCTTAACGACGTATTGATCCATTCAAAATCTCTGCTTCACGGTTCAAATCTGAGTTGTCCAGGTTCGTGCCGCCACTGCTCGTCAGATCTCGTTTCACTTTGGAAATTTGATTTTATTATTCAATCATCAGTAGTTCGGACTGTTCTAACGTGTCTCAAATGATTGTAAGTAAATTTGGACTAATATATTGAAGAGTCAAAATGAATTTATGTTAGGTAATCTAACTTTAATTCACTTATAATTTGTTTTAGGAGTTTTGATGTGTTCGATGACAAAAGGATTAAACTTGGACAAGTTTTACCAATTCAACGATGTTTTGGCTGTATAGTAAATTGGATGGGTGTAAAAGACCCATAATTTTGGAATTATATTTAAGAACACTAGTTCGATGGATGGAATTATTCGGGATTTTGGACTGTTGAACAGGTTTGGAGCGAATATCGTGTTAGGGACTGATATTTGTGGAGCTAAATTTTGAAAAAAGTTAAGGTAAAGGATCTCATGATGAACTTTTAAAATGGGATCAAAAGTTTATAAAAGTTAGTCGTGTCCTTTTTTTTCTGAAAAACGAACTTTTATTTCTATGCCAGAGATTCCTGGATTTTTTTAATGTTTTAATATTCATGAGTATTGATGATGCACTGCATTTTGTCTTGAGCTTAAATGTTATAAAAAATATGCCATGATACATGATTTACTGTTTCCCCATGATATGTGCATCACTGTTCATTAATGAAAGATGGAACTCCATGCATGTTTGGATGTACATGATAATGTTTACAAAGGTTATGCGAATTATTCTCTATAAGAGTATAGGGTTTTGAGAGGACTCCACATGACGTAGTGGTCTTTGGACCCAACATGCTCCCTGGATTTGAGAGGATTTTATATGACACATGAGTCTTCTGACTCGATATGATTTAGAGTCTTCAAACTCAACATGCTCTCGAGGTTTGGGAGGACTCTATACGATAGGAGTCTTCGAACTCAACATGCTCTTGAGAGAACTTAATTGACCGGTAAAAGCAAAAAAAAAAGTACCATGATAGTTTTAAAGGAAGTTTAGGTCCCACACATGAAAGTTTTTAAAGCCATGATTATATGTGTATGCATATCCCAAACCTCGGTAGTGAGGTCATTTAATGAGTATTATGTTATAATACTCATCCTTTATTTTTAAAATGTTTTCAAGTAAAGGCAAAGACATACAACGTGAGTGAGGGGATGAGTTATGAAAGCCATGGGAATGTTTGAAGTCGTGTTTCCACATTATTGAAATTCGATTATTTTCAGACATTAAATATTTTATTCCGCTTAAGTAGTACATTTATTTTAATCAAGGTCAGACTTTAAATCATTTACATTTTAATGTTTTGACTGTTTTGGGATCCCAATAAAGATATTTCCATTGATTTTTAAGGGAAATCTTATTTGTTTTCAATATTGTATTGCCTGAAAATGCATGCATGAGTAATAATGTCCGTAGGAAGTGAGTCCTAGAGTTAGGGTCATTACAATTTTTGTAATTTTCATGTATCGTAAAAATTTAAGAGCATTCCCAAATTAATCACTTAAAAACTCATTTTCTAAAGTTGATTTCAAGTGTTTGATTCAAAATAGCTTATTCTCATACTCATTTTTTAAAAAGTCATTTTGAGTGATTGAAAACACTACAAATTTATGAAAATAATTTATTTTCTCATATATATCTAATGATCTAAGATTAGGAACTCCATTGTAGCGGTCTAGTTTTACAATTATTCCACAAAAATTATATATATATAATTGAATGCTTCACTTCAAACTCTATAAATTTTTTAAACACTAATTTTATTTTTATTTGTGCATCAGCTCTTCTTAGTCGTGTAATGTACAGGTTGTAGATATATTTCCTCGTTTTTTTTTGTTTTTGACAGGTATATTACTTATATTAAGGGTAGCTGAAATTGTGAAAACATATACTCTTCTTAGCCTTGCGTGTAGACACGCGGGGCAGATTTGGAACAAATTTAAACTTAAAATATGGATAAGATAATCACAAGTTTGTCATTTTTTATTTAAATATATATATTTTTTTAAAAAAGACGTTTGTCAAAAGAGAAAACGGATGATAATATAATTACACTAATTTTTGAGAAATATTTTTTTCAGTTTTTCAAACTTATTGTTTAACCGTAACAATGCAAAATGAAACTTTGGTTAATACTAATGAAACCTCCTTTCTTTTTCTCTTTCCAAAACAAAAACTTCCATATTTCTTTTATCCGTTTCAAAGTCTAAACTTCTACATTTCTAATCCTTGATTGCAAATATAAAAGTGAAACACACCTAGTGCATATGTTTGTATACTTGTCTCTCTTGCTCTTTCTCTAATTTAAAAAAATGGAGCGTTCATTTTCACCACTTGTATTGTCTCTATTAATCTCGTTATTTTTTGTTGGCCTAAGTACCACTGAAGGATTGGTTACGGTCAATATAACAAATGTTCTAGAAAGTCACAATCCACTCACTCTTCATTGCAAATCCGGCAATGACGATTTGGGATTTCACCAGTTGCCGCCTTTGATCAGTTATCAATTCCGTTTTCAACCAAACTTCTTTGGTACAACGTTGTTCTATTGCAGCTTCCAGTGGCCTGGCTCGTTTCATTACTTCGAGATTTACAAGGATCAAAGAGACAGATCGCATTGCACAAATTGTTTATGGATCGTTGGTGAAAAAGGTCTCTGTTTGTTCAATACTAACACCCGCAAGTACGATATTTGCTATACGTGGCCACCTAAATAAATATAAAAAACAATGAATCCATAGATCGAAATGTTCAATTTTCATTTTATAAATCAATCAATATTTATATAAATATCGATATTGATATAAATAATAAGCTAGATTCATGATACACATACAGAGTTTATAATTCTAGATACCATGAGTGGATAGATGCATAAAGGTTTTTTTTTTGTTAAAGTACATGAATAGTTTGTACACATGTACTTGTTTAATTTGTATCTTTTAAATATTTTTGTTGGGATATTATATAAAGGATCATTGCAATTCAAAGAGTGTTATATTTAAAGGAATAATCTTATTCTCGGTTGTGTTCTTGAATTCTGTAAGATACCAAGTTTCTTTTCTTCAAAGTTGTGAGATTTAGAATGGGAATTATCATAGGGTCATTGACGTTGCCAATAGTATGAACTTGGTCTCTTGAGGTGAAAAAATAAAGAATTTCCCTGAGGTGAATCTACAGTACAAAAAGGAAAAAGATTATTGCAATTACCCCATAACTACGTGGTATAGGATAATTACATAAGATAACAACTGTAAATGTCTTTTCTTTTGCTTTTCTAATTAAATTACAAATTTAATTTATAAACTTTAAGATTCATGTCTATTTGGTGCTTGAATTTTAAGAAGTACCTAATAAATTCCTGACTTTTATTTTTGTATATATTTAGTTCCAAAATTTAAAACAAAACGTATAGTAATTCCTTAAACTTTCAATTTTGTATCTAATAGGTCTCTGAATGTTCAATTTCTATGTCTAATAAGTTCTTACCTTCAACGTCTTTAAAATTTGCAAACCTACCCGATACGAAAAATGAGAATTTAGGGTGTTCTATAAGGTAAACTAATAAATCAATTAATTTATTTTCTAAAAAAATTAAATAAGTCCTATTATAGAATTAGGGACCTACTAGATATTTTTAAAGCTTAGGAAATTGTGAAATTCAAAATTGATTGCTAAAAAATAATGACACTTTTAAAAATTTAGAGACCAAATCAACACAAGTCCAAAAATTTAAGAACTAAAACTTGTAATTTAACTCTTGTTTTTTTACAGCTATGTATTGCCATTTATGAGAATTTCTAAAAACTTACGTTAAGGGAGTTGCACTTTATTTAAATCTATCATATTTTTTCAATATGTTTGTTTTTCAAATCCTTTCAAAAGATTAATAGATCATAAATTTTCTATATCCTCCCAAATTTTCTATATCCTCCCAATTGGGGCATATTCCTAATAAAATCTTGAAATTATGTTCATTTTCTTTGATACAACATGTGGTTTGTACTAATTTTTTTTCATAAAATAAAACCAATAGAGAAAAGGGACAAGTTTTTTTTTTCTTTTAGAATAGAAAAGGGTCAAGTAATATAATATTAAATAACATGAAAATACATGAATAGTCACTACAAAAATTATGATCTTTGATAAAAGGTTGAATTTGACAACGATAACAACCTACAAAAAAAAAATATATATGATAGTTTTATAATAAAGCGCAACAACGATATAGGTGTTTCCGTTTTGGAATCTATCCCATTATATTGTTACAATAAAAGTGTCATTCAGATAACGCAGAATTCAGTCTTCCATGAAAGAACCAAACATATTGAAATTGGTTTCCATATTGTTCGACATCACAACCAACATGGTACTCTCACCTTATCTTTTATTCCCTCATCAATGCAATTTTTTTATGTTCACCAAGGCTCGCACGACGTCTCGTTTTTTAATTTCTATTTGACACACTCACAATGTTGCTCTCAATGTTTGGTGGAGCAACATTGTGAGTTTGAAAGGCGTGTTAGATCATGAGTTTTTAGCTATTTGAATTTACATTGGCATCGCTTCATCAAGCAACACGATGTGTATCATGAGTTTGAGAGGCGATGTTAGATTATATTATTTATAATATATTAAGATTTAGTTTAGATTGACAATTTGAATGTGACGCCCGAGGAAGAGGGATACATGAATGAATCGAGTCCACATCTGAATGAGAGAGATCCTGAGGATATGAAGTATGGTACTCGAGGAAAAGGGGTACATGAGAGTGATCATGAAGATATGAAGATATAGTTGAGAATAACTTAAAAGTATTGATCGCTACAACCTATACCAACAAGATGCACCTTCCTTTTCGGTGGCTCAATCATAGGAACTCCAAAGTTAAGCGTGCTTGGCTTCGAGCAATCCTATGTTGGGTGACCTCTTGGAAAATTTCCTAGGGAGCATGGGAGTGGGGACAAGACATCTTCGAAAGGACCCCGTGTTTATTTTTTGGGATAATGTCTTCACTCTTACAAGCAGTCATGGATGATATAGTGACGCAACCAGGTCGCAGGAGATCTTGGGTCTGGGGTGTTACAAATGGTATCAGTGCTGGGAATTTTCCTAGGGAGCATGTGAGTGAGGACAAGTTATGATGAAAGGACCCCCTGTTGGTTTGTGGGGATAATGTATTCACTCTTACAAGCAGTCATGGATTGGGTCTGGGGCGTAACATTAAATTAGATATATTTTATTTGATTTAGATTTGATTTACTTTTGATTACTCTAAATAGGCCTTTTAGGATTGTATCTTTTGAATATAGATATATCAAAAAAAAAAAATCCTAACTATCTTTTTCATTCTCTCCCGCTTTTTCTCTTACTAAAGCTATTAGTATAGACAAACAATTGGATAAACTAATGAATACCTCACATGGGCATTAAATATTTTATAGTCTATGTCATTTATAAACTCTTTGGTATGTATTACATACTTTGCGCTAATATTTGCATATGACATACATAACATATCAACTATGTGTGAGACTACACATGGGATCTTTCGAGCATATGACCTAACAAAAAGGATCTTTTGCCAACACAGTCGAGATGCCAAGAACTTCGATTCAAATGATCACAGTACACACCCAACACTTAGATACCTTGCCTTAGTATTTTGATTCGGGTTCTATGCATTTCTTTATTAGTATGGTGAGACAAGCCTAGCTAGAGTTAGAACCGTGGTCTTATGCCCTGTCTAGCTACTGAAATGGTTAAAGTTTGTAAGTCAATGGCCTACTTAGTGAGGCTTAAAGAAAATTTGACTTTAGAACCAAATTAGAATAAGAAGGCTAAGAGGACACTTATTTCGATGAGAGGAAGAAATGCGGGCTAGATATCCTGAGCTTTTATAAGATTAGCTTCTTTTGGGGACGAAAGTTCTTAAGCAGGGAAGATTGTAACGTCTGAGAATTTCAGGTTTCGTTAACTTTAAGAATAGGTTAAACCTATTGAAAGAACGATTTAATTAGAGTCGAAAATTTCACGCTTCATTGTTATGAATTTTGGAAAATAAAAATTTAATTATAATTAAGTTAGAACTTAGAATTTAATGGTAAGTATTTTTTAATTATTAGAAAATTAAGTAAAGGACTTGTTGGTGGTTGTTGAGAAAAGAAATGGGCAATTTTGGAAAATGTTGAAAAGGGAGAAATTAGGGTTTGAAACCATTTGTATTTTAGTGGACACGATCACGAGGCATGTAACACCCCTACTTTTATAACATCGCCTTAGGGACATTACTACTCATGCATGCATTCGAGGCCCTAATCGACTTTAAATAAGTAAAAGTTGATAGATAAAAATCAATTTAATTTGGGATCCCATAGAAATACAAAACGCTTACAAGAATCATAATTAAGTTCGGCCTCTAGTTTCAAAACTCAGACTACGTAAGCGGAAGACAATAATCATTTTAAAAAAATTCTTTCTAAATCATGGATGCGAATTCATGACTCTGTTCCCATGGCTTCAGAGCGCATCCATGCCACTCCTACCGGTATGCTCTCGACTTTACTCAAAACATTTTAAAACAGAGAAAACACAACAAAGGTAGAGGGTGAGTATTATAAAATACCCAGTAAGTGGGGGGTCGGAAATGCAAACACATGCATATGATTTTCCTTCAAATCGACTTTTAAACATGACTATTATTCGTGACTTTTAAAATCATAAAGCTTTACATGGGGACCTAAAACTTTCTTTCATAAAATCATGACTTTTTCTCTCTGGTTATGCGTGGTCAATTGAGTCTACTTGAGTCTTTTCATTTTGAGTCCCTCACGCACCCTTTATAAGTTTGAGTCCCTCACAGCACTCTGTGAGGTTTGAGTCCTCACAGCACTCTATAAGTTTGAGTCCCTCACTGCACTCTCGTAGGTTTGAGTCCCTCACGGCACTCTCGTAAATATTGACCCATAGGGTCTCTGATGCATGTTTTACCATGCATAAGTTCTCGTGAGACCAATTGCCACACCTACATGACATGTTCATATACATACAATATGCATGAGGTCCCATTATTCAATCGGATATATCTATGCATTCATAATGATGCAACAATCATATAAATCATAAATCATAGCATGACTTTCAATCATAAATCATAAATACGCTTGCAATTAAAATACGTATATATATCCAACACAAAGGATGTATATGAAAGATCTCGAGATTACATAACTATACATGATCAGATCAAAATTCATTCGAAATACATTGAAATCATTTCAGTTTGGGCCCTCTCAACCCTTAAATCTTTTGGAATCATCTCCAGTTAAAGAGTGAAATACTTTTCTAAATTCTGTCTTTAGATAAATCTTGAAATCCGTTCTTTTTAAACTAATACTTTTGGAAACATATTTAATCCCTTTTAAAATAATTTATAGAAAAATCCCTTACCTTAGCTCGAAGCTCCTTACATTCCGTTTCTAACTCAAGGTTTCGCTTAGTCGAGCTCGATAGTCGAATCCCCTAAATCAAATTCATCAATTCCTTAATTAAATTACATAATTAGAAACTTATTTTGAATCCAATCATAGTTAGGCTAAGTTACCACAAACGAACGCTTAAAACGAACTCGGGAAACGAAATTGATCGGGTCGGGCTGACTCCGGTGAGCGGCGGCGCGTGACCGGAGTGTGGCGGCGCGTCTTGACGCGTGGAGTACAGATCTGGGATACCCACTTATCGATCTACTCGGAACCGGCGCTCTCACCCTCAAAACCGATCTAAAACCCGACAAACCGTTTGAACCAAACCCAAGACCCACTCGTAGACCGGCGGCTGAAGGTAGGTGGTTGCAGATCTGGAACCGGCGGCAGAGCTTGGTGATTCCTTCCGATGATGCAGGTCTGTAGAGGTCGAAGACTGCACGACCGGCGGAGCTCGACTGCAGGCCTTCGGCGGCTCGGGTTCGCAACAGCAACCACTACGGTTGCAGATCCGGCGAGGATACTGGTTTGCGTGGCGTTCCGGCGAGGCACGACGACGTGCGGTTGCGGCTCGACTCGAAAGGTGGCATCGGTTGGGCGCTCGGACTCGGCTTGCAGCGGAGACGACCTCGACTTGCAGACGGTCCTAGCGCTGACGACGGCGGCTTTCACTCGACTAGAGGCGTCGTGCGGCCACGCGCGAAGTTTCGCGAGGACTCACGAGTCTGCAGACGATTGATGGTTGGCGGCTTGGCATTCGGAGGACGGTGAGGGGATGCTCGCCGGCAGGAGGGGTAGGCATGAAGGTGGGTTGAGAGGAAGAGGATGAGGTCTTCGTAGAACGTGCCCCTCAAGAATAGAAACCCTAATTTCAATATTTACTAAACTGCCCTTTGTTTTAAGAAAAACCTCATGAATGCCCTTAACTTAACTAAATAATCCAATTCATATATATATGGTTAAACCATATGTATATATTGGCTTAAAATTTCCATACTTAACAAGAATTAATAAACTTCGAAGCCCGATTAGTCAAATTCCATTAAATTAATCCCAAAAACAACCTAAGAGGTACTTGAAATCTTGGGGCGTTACAATCTTCCCTCCTTAAGAACTTTCGTCCTCGAAAGTTTCTAACCTTGTAATACTTTGGGAAAGTTTGCTCACACCCGCTCCACTCGGTTACGATGAGTCTTCGATCCTTGTGCAAGAATTAGCACTAACTGCTCCTCAAGTATCACACCTTAGCGTAAACTTATTACCCAACGGTGTCATAACTTTTAACTTGGGCTCGCTCTCTTCACTGGAGTCTTTATACTAAGGCCTACATAACTGATGCCCTTGACTCGAATTCTAAATTTGGAAAGTTCTAGATTCAAATTCTAAGATAACTCGGGATATTTAGCTCGTATTTTCTTCTCTAGTCCTTTAATTAGTTTCTTCTGTTTTGTGATTTTAGAAAGGAACTCTTTGCTAAAACCATTACAATGTTGTTGAGTCACAAAATCGTCTTTAAGGTTTGCTGCACTAGCCACTAGCATTCATTTCAAGACATGACTAGATCATTCCGACTGACCATCGTTTCCATAACATTAACGCCTTTCTAAGAGATGTGACTTCAAGGATAAAGTTAGCAACTTTGTTCGGTTGTTCGAGACTCTTGACATTAATGGTTAACCTTTCGCTACTCTCAACGACCTTTTAGTAAACGTTGCAGTGGCGATCTCACTTGCGTATTTAATTAACTTTGGGGGTTTATATTGAAATCCATAGCTCGTTGAAAGTTTCAAGTCACGGTAGGAGTAACTCAAACTTAGGTCTCATTTGGTTGTCGTGACACATGAAATGTTCTGTACAACTCTGTCATTCTTATTACAATAATGCCCCAAAAATTTCGCAAAAAGATAACTACGTAACTACAACAATGCCAAAACTTTCTTTAACACTGCTTGATAGAAATTGCACTTCTAAAATCGATGACCAACCAATCATACCTCCAACTTCATTTCATGATTACTCAGAGTGCAGAACACACGATACATAGGAATGTTGGACAATAAAAAATAAGTAGAACTCAATTGCTTTAATTGTAAACAATGACTCTTTAAAGACAAGAAAATTTAACAACCAGGTTACCACCTTAACTTTAAAACAAACTTTAAAAGAGTGTAATGAAATCCTCTTGACTTACCCTGCTTTAGAGTCTAAACAATTATAGGTTATCGCATTAAGTGACAGAATTTTCATTGGAAGTTCTAGGAGTTAGAATGATCCTTTTAAAACGAGTTATTCATGATACAACTCGTTCTCTATCTCTTTTAATCTTTCCTCGGCCTATGGCGCAACAACGTAATGATCATTCATATTACTCCCCTTTAAAATAATTCACTAACATCAACTTCGATACTATGCGCTCTCGCGAAAATGAAATTAGTCCTTTAAGACTCATTCTCCCATTTCCTTCCAACTCCTTAGATATCATGTTCAGGTGATCACTCGATTGTAATTAAATTCTCTTATCACCCATAGGGTTGGACACTTTAAAATGGCATTCACTATACCCTTTAACTTTTCCTTCTCTTTTGTCGTGGAATCCTAACGCTCGGACTTTGAACACAAATACTTTACTTAACACCTCTAGACTTCGACTTTTCAAGAAATTTATAGTATTCCTCTTCCAAGGTTCTACTTACTTTAACTTAGTTGTTCAAAGTTTCATGGAAGGCTTTCACATCGTGACCGCCCACTCTTTCCTCTTTGTCCAAACTAGCTCTTTTAATAGCGTGCAAGTGCTTGAGTGTCTAATCTTGACCAAATTTCTCTTAAGCCTTACATCTTCAACTCAGGACATTTCCTTTCTAACACCAACACCTAAAGTCACCTATTCGTCTCCTCTTAGCTCAACAAATTTCATTATGCGCATCTTTTGAAATTTACTTGGACACGTAGCTCCTAGGTGACCATTCAACTACTTTCACCTCTTAGAACTTACTCTTCCCTCCTTTTTGTCTAAAGCAATCCTTCCAAATTGTCCTCTCGCCTTCTTAGACTTGGTTTAACTGGAATGTCTCCAAAGAACTTAATCACAACAATGTTTTACTCTTTTCTTAAGCACTAAATCGATCAAGTCTATAAACATTAGGGGTACTTAAGTCAAATCTCTATAATTTTCATGATGTTCGTAAAGTGATCCGAAAGTCGCTTTGAAATATCTAATCCTCGGTTCATGACAAAGCTAACTTGACTCCAAAATCACCTTAAGGGACACTGTGCTACTCGTACTGGTGGAATAGGTCGTTCATCTAAAGACGAAAAGATTTATTCTTAGCAACAACTTTCCTTCTACTTCTCATCTCCTATGCACAAGCATAAGGATACACCTTTCTCCTTTACGCACCACACTACTACTTCTTATGGCGATGAACTACTATTAACTCTTATATAGAAGGTTATGTACCTACGATTTGAATTCTTTTACTTTACTGGAGTATTCTGTAAGGAGTATTAAAAGTCACCGTTACTTTCACTTTAACTTCGTGTTTAAGTCTTCCTCTTGTGTTAAGGATAACCTTAAAATATCAAACTTATTTTATCTAACACCAATGAATTGTTCTTCGTGCTTACTTTCTTTAAACTCGACTTCCTCCTTTTAGACAAATTGAGGACTATCTCAACTACTTGTACCATTGTAGTTCTAATGTCCATTTCTCTAAAATCTCACTTAAGAACATTAGCCTAACCTTTATTAAATAGACCCTCCAGTTTCACTCTAATGGTCGCTCGACCACTACAACTATACACTTTACTAATTCAAATGGGTTCCTCACTGACTTCTACGTAACGAAGAAGGGATTCAAAGCACTCTCCTCTATTAACCGAATCCTCTCTCCTTAATCCTCTGATCGGGGAAAAGGAAACTTTACTACATAAGAGTTCGAGGTTAACACCTCATGTTATCTCTTTCAAGTTGTACACATATATCTAGTCCAACAGTAGAAATTAGTGGCACGGTTCCTTATACACATTCCACAAGCTTGAATACACAAGTGATCATATGAATGTCAATTGCGTGCACAAGTTTCTGAGTCCCGACAATCAATTCTCTTGTGTTCTCAAACTAAAACTCTAACTCCTTACTTTTCTTCTTTGTACTTGTCTTTATTAAGTTTACTTAGTTTATGGTATCGCTTTTGAAACTTCGTATCATGCCTACCTGCAGTAACACATTAATTGTGTATATCCCTGTGGCTTTCCTATCAGAGCAATGGTATAAATAAAATCGAAGTGTTTCAAGTATTTTGAAAAAAATAATTTTCATTTCAACATTAACAATCTATTTTTCCCTTTACATGTGACGACCATCATCACAGGTATTATTATTAATTCTATTTAACGCTCTTGTAAACGCCGTGTTTAGTTGGATTGGTGATTTTAATCAAGCTCGGCGAGAGGGAGGCCGTATTTTTGGTTAACTTATGTGAATTATTTCTTGTCTATTGAAATTAACTATAAAAATTAAAGGGAGAGGTAAGTGTAAGGGCGTTTTGGTGAATTAGTTCTAAATTAGGGTGATCTAGCACACAACTTGACCTAGATGGTTGGTATTTATTTATCATGAGAAAACCCTAGCCTCCACACCTACTCTTCATTGTATCAAACCCAAACCCTAGCCCTAAAAGAACACACATTTTCTCCTTCTTGTTGAATTGCAAACCCTAACCCTAAAGGACTCAAACCTTTCTCTTTCACTAAACCCTAGCCGATCACCTCTTCATCTCTAAACCCTAGACGCCCTGGACTGCAGCTCTACCGTCGACAGCGCCTTCGATCAGCGGTAGTCGGCCGGCCACACAACCAGCTCCAGCAGAGGAACACCCCACGCCGCCGCCAGCTGACCGTCCGCGAGCCCCCACCGAACCGCAACCATCGAACGAAGCTGCACGCAGCCACCGGAATTGTGGTCTCGTTTTGGTCTACCGAACACCACCGCCGTCTTCGAGGGAACGCACGACCAGCAGCTCCCGAGTCTCTAGGTATCCTCGCCGGCGAACGCAGAGCAGGCGCGCTTCTTCACCGCTGCCAGCAACCGCCACCTTGGTCGCCGCGCGCCGCTGTGAGATCGGGAGTGCAAACCGCCCGCAACCCCGTCGCGCAGCCTGGCCTACCGCCGCGCTAAGATTGGATCCTCGTCCAGCCGTCCGCAAATTTCCACAGCAGCCGCCGACGAACCTGCACGGCCGAGAGTCACCTCCTACACCGCCGTCGTGGTTTTACAGCAGCGAGTTTGTTGGTCGGTGAGCGTTTAATTCGAGTTTCGTGCTTAACTAGTAATATTGCGACCTATCGATAGGATTAAACGTTCGATTGAGATTTTAAGTGACAGGTTCGAACACGTCCTTGTAGGAACCGAACTTGGAGCGGAATTGGAAGTCGATTGCCAAGTAAACTAAGAATTATTGAGTCCTCGCGTTGAAACCGAGGTAAGCGGATAGGATATCTTAATACGGTAGTTTAAGTATCGCACGATTAGGGTTTAAGTGTGAATATTTGGAGTTTAATTTCGGAAATTATGATGTGAATCAGGTTTCGCTAAAAGGAGAATAGGCAGGGAGTTCGATTAGGTTTTGGAATTAAAGTTGAAGCTCGAGGTAAGGGACCTCGTGCCGAACTTCTAATGGGAGTAAATGAAAATGAATTTCATGATTTTATGCGAATCAGTTTATAGTTTTCACATGAAAATACACAATTATTATTTTGAGAATACGCGACATTTTATGTGCAAATGCCTCTATGTATTACGTGAAATTGAACCATTATTTTATGTGAAAGTATTCTCGTATGGTATGTATAGAGATTCCATTATTTCATGTGAGAATAGGACAAAGAAAGTGTATGAGAATGTTTCATGTTATTTACAAAAGTATGATTTATCACCCTGTCCATGAGAAAGTATGAATGATGTGTTGATGATGATAATTGTGATATGTACACCATGATTATGTGACTGATGGGACCTTATGCATGATTTTGTATGTCACGAAATGAATTATTGAATAGTGTGGACATTGGTTATCCTGAGATCGCTGAAATGACTCAGGATGACCAGTCGGCCTCACAACTGAATGAATAGCCACGGATTAAAGACCTGGCAATTATATGAACAGTCATGGATTAAAGGCCTGACATTTAAATATACAGCCATGGATTAAAGACCTGGCAACTTTAGAAAGTTTTAATTCCCATCTATGTATGTTATGAATGAATTTAAAGATTATGATTGTATGTGTATGCATATCCCAAACCTCGGTAGCGAGGTTACTTACTGGGTATTGTTTATGCAATACTCACCCTTTCTTTTAAAAATGTTTTTCAGGTAAAGGGAAGGACGTGCAGGGCGTGTGACGGGAGAGCGTGATTAGGACCATGGGAACCAGCATAATTTTCCGCATACTCTTATTTGAACTATTGTTGTCTCTAGATTTTTATTTGAAGTTAAACTTACTTACAGTTTTAATAGGCCAAACTGACGTGATGTTTTATATGATTCGAAAGTTTTGTTTTTGATTTGGGATCCCTAGAACTGTTTACGATAAATGGAAATTTCTTTCAAGTTCTTTCATTTCTCGGCCTATAAATGCATGCATGTGTAGTAATGTCCCTAGGGATTTGGTCATAGAAAAGTAGGGGCGTTACAGTTGGTATGAGAGCCCTAGGTTTAAGGGTTACAGAGACTTGCTTACGAGTAAGCACGAGTAGTTCCCATGGTTTAACAACGCTTCCAGTCACCGCCAGGTACGTTCTGACATTTTATTAAGAAAGTAAATGATTATGATATGATACAGTTTTATGCATACATAACCTTAAAAGCCCCAAGGGGTGATTCTATCTTATGATTTGAAAGTAAAGGAAACTGAGTTAGAAACTCTCTTTAATGTAGTTTTGACATAATGCCACCTAGAGGCCGAGGGAGAGGTAGAGGACGTGGTAGGGGCCGAGGCAAGGGGAAAACATCGACGCCAACCTGAATTACCCTCGATCGGGAAGAGATTACTCCACCCGCTCGAGACCTCCTCGTGACCCGCCCGAACGCCGGGAGGATATACTGCAGCTGCCCCCTGTGGCGGACTGTGGAACGCCAACGTTATGACTATGATGGTGGAGGCCATGCGAGCCCTAGTGCGAGCCACGAGCCACCCACCGCCCAAGCAAATCGGGCGAAACGACGCAACTCGAGTCTCGTTATCCGAAAGACTTCGTGAAGTATGATCCGAGATCTTTCAATGGGTCTTCCAGCTGACCCCACCGTGGCGGAGTTGTGGCCGCCCTCCATTGAGACCATCTTCGCATCGATGAACCGCCACGAGGACCGTGAGGTGTCCTGTCGCGACCTTCATGCTTTGAGGATGACGCGTACTTGTGGTGGGAGTCCGCCAAAGGAACCATTGTTGCCAGTGAGAAACGATTACTTGGAACCTATTCAAGGAAGCATTCGCGAAATTCTATCCTGCTGCACTGCGTTCAGAAGCGAAGCGAAATTCTTACAATTGTGCGAATGCAGGAGGGCAAAGGAGATATATGAGAGAGGAATTTACCCGTCATCCCGCTTTGCCCCGAGCTAGTGGATACAGAAGCAAAGAAGACTGAGCGCTTCATCATGGGGCTAGATGAGAATGTTCGAGGCTTTATTCAAGCTTTAGCACCTCCTGATTACGCCTCCGCAGTGAGAGTGGCGGGCCGATTTGGGTGCAGCTCGGGATCGCACAACAGTGTGTAGTTAGCTCTGGGCGGCCATAGCGAATCATAAAGGAAGTGGGACCAGCCCATTCCACTCACAGCGCCCAGCAGACACCGCATAGACTGAGGGCATTTCCAGACAGTCCCAAATGAAAACCACCATCAACGGATCGGGAATAGCAATGAGATAGCCACAGCAGTGCAAGGAATGTGGTAAATCGTGACTGGGTAAATGTATGGCCCGGTCCGGAGCATGTTTCAAGTGTGGAAAGGAAGGGCACAGAGCTAATATCTGCCCGAATCAAGCCAGCACTAGCCAGCCACAGATTATGAGTAGTGGGCCTGCTGTGAAGCCGGCCATACAACAGGGGAGAGCCTATGCAAGCACCAGTCGAGACATCTATGGCTCAGACTCAGTGGTTACAGGTACACTTCCATTACTTGGACACCTCGCCTTTGTACTATTTGATTCTGGTTCTACGCACTCTTTTATTTCTGCATCCTTTGTAAGTCAAGCTGAGTTAGAACTAGAACAGTTACAAGATGCCCTATCTGTTCTCCACTCCTGCGGAATAAATTTGTTGGCCAATATGAAAGTCAAGGATGGTAGTGTGACCATCGCAGACCATGTGTTGGCGAAGTGGAACCTAGTGGTCTTAGATATGTTTGATTTTGATGTAATTTTAGGCATGGGTGGTTAGCGCAGTAACCATGCTTGTATTGATTGTTTCAGGAAGGAGGTAGTGTTCACTCCTCCTAACCAACCTCAAGCTCACAGTTCGAGAGGCACAATAGCGAGAAGTAGGCCTAAGGTAATTCACGCCCTTAAGGCCGAAAGTTATTGCATCGGGGAGCTTGGGGTGTCTTAGCTTTGCATACTAGATGCAAGGTGCACAGAGATCTCAAGTGACATCGCGTGATGAGGAATGAGTTTACTGACACATCTTCCCGAGGATCTTCCCTAATACCTCCAAATCGGGGAGGTAGATTTTAACATCGGATTGGAATTGGGGACGACCCCGATATCCAAGGCCCCGTACAGAATGGCACCAGCAGAGTTGAAAGAACTAAAAGTGCAGTTACAAGACTTGCTAGACAAAGGGTTTATACGCCTGCCGCGTCACCCCAGGAGCACCCTATTGTTTGTTCGTGAAAAAAGAAAGACGGATCCATGCGCTGTGTATAGACTACACGGGAGTTGAATAAAGTTACAATCAAGAATAAATATCCTCTCCCGAATAGATGATTTGTTCGATCGATTTGCAAGGAGCGACGATGTTCTCTAAGATCGATCCGAGATCGAAGCTACCATCGATTGAGGATCGGAAGGGGATATCCCTAAGACAAAGATTCGAGATCACGTTATGGGCATTACGAGTTCACGCGATGCCGCTTGGCTGACCAATGCTCCCGCCGCCTTCATGGACTTGATGAACCGCTTGTTCAAGGAGTTTCTTGATACGTTCGTGATTGTGTTCATCGATGATATATTGATATACTCTGTGTGATGAAAGAGCATGAGATGCACCGAGGAAAGTCTTACTCACACCGAGAGAGAATAAGTTGTATGCGAAATTCTCCAAGTGTGAATTTTGGCTCGAGCATGTATCTTTCTAGGGCATGTGGTGTCCAGGTCGAGTCTCTGTTGATCCAAAGAAAAGTGGAGGCCGTCACACGCTGGCCTCGTCCCGACCACGATTACAGAGGTACGTAGTTTTCGGGTCTTGCAGGATACTATAGGCGTTTTCGTGCGCGGATTTTGCCAAGATAGCCATGCCTATGACTCACCGACGCGTAAGGGAAACTCTTTTGTGTGGGATGATGCTTGTGAAGCAAGTTTCAGAAACTCAAGCCGCGAGTTAGTGTCGGCCCCGATTCTTACAGCCTCCCGAGGAACAGGAGCTTTGTGGTTTACAAAGTGATGCTTCCAAGAAAGGGTTGGGTGTGTAATCGATGCAACCGACGGTAAGGTAATAGCTTATGCATCCCGACAATTGAAGACGCATACGAGAGAAACTATCCAACTCATGACCGGAACTAGCAAAGCAGTGGTATTTGCGTTAAAAATGGAGACACTACCTCAGTATGGCGAGAAAAAATTCGATTTTTACAGATCATAAAAATCTCAAGTATCTGCTCACCCGAGGGAATTGAACATGAGGCAACGCAGATGGTTGGAATTGGTGAAAGATTATGATGTTGACATACAGCACCATCCCTGTAAGGCTAATGTAGTGGCCGATGCCCTCAAGAGAAGCAGTGCATACTTCTTTGCACGAGTGACAGATATAAACACAGAGTTACAGCAGAGTTTGCTCGAGCCGAAATTGCGATGCTAGTAGGAAAGACCACGGCTCGCTTAGCCCGATTAACAGTCTGCAACCGACCCGAGGCGTATTATACAGAGGCTCAAAGAGTGGACTCCCGATTAGTGGAAAAACTTACTGCGCAGTAACTACAGGTGAGTTGACAGAGTTTTCCCTATCCACAGATGGAGGATTGCTATTTCAGGGACGTTTGTGTGTGCCACGATGACAAGCTGAGAACTGAGATCTTGAACGAAGCACATAACTCACCATTTTCTATGCATCCTGGCAGTACCAAGATGTACCGAGATCTGAAACAGTCGTTTTGGTGGTGCAACATGAAGCGCGACGTGGCAGAGTTTGTCAGCAAGTGTTTGACTTGTCAGCAGGTGAAGGCACCTAGACAGAGGCCCGCAGGATTGCTTTGCACCATTACATGTGCCTCGGTGGAAATGGGAGGAGATCTCTATGGATTTCATAGTTGGATTGCCTAGAACTTTACGAGGTTACACGCTGATTTGGGTCATAGTGGACAAAGTTAACAAAGTCGGCACATTTTATACTGTGGAAACCCACCTATTCTACAGATAAGTGGGCACAGCTTTACCTGGAAGAGATAGTCCGTTTACATGGAATCCCAGTCAAGATTATTTCAGATAGGGATCCACGTTTCACCTCCAACTTCTGGAGGAGTTTACAGAGAGCTTTGGGTTCGCAGTTGAACTTTAGTACAGCTTTTCATCCACAGACGGATGGGACAGATTTTGAGCGCTTTAAACCAGATATTAGAGGATATGTTGCGAGCTTGCACTTTAGACTTCCCGGCGGTTGGGACACTCATTTACATCCGATGGAGTTTGCTTATAACAACGCTTATCACGACCATCTAATGGCTCCATTTGAAGCTCTCTATGGAAAACGCTGCGTAACTCCGCTTTTACGGGAGGAGGTTGGTGAACGCCAGTTGTTGGTTCCAGAAATAGCAGATCACTAATGAGGCAATGCAAAAGATAAGGGCACGAATGCAGACCGCCCAAGTCAGACAAAAGAATTATGCTGACACGAGACGAAGGGACCTAGAATTCGATGTTGGAAACCACGTATTTCTTAAGGTGGCCCCAATGAAGGGGATTCTGAGGTTTGGCCGTAAAGGGAAGTTAAGTCCGCGATTCATCGGACCATTTGAGATTTTAGAGAGGATCGGTGCGATGGCCTCTGATTAGCACCGCCGCCTTCTCTTTTCAAATGTCATAACGTATTCCATGTCTCCATGTTGAGAAAGTACGTTCCAGACCCGACTCATGTCATAGACTTCGAACCATTACAGTTAACAGAAGATCTGAGTTATGGTGAACGACCGGTACAAATTATTGCAAGGGATCGAAAGACCCTCCGTAACCGTGAGATCAGTTTAGTTAAGGTATTGTGGCAGAATCACCGCGCGGAGGAAGCTACTTGGGAGCGAGAAGAGGAAGTACGCGCTAAATACCCTGAACTATTCCAAGAATAGGAACTTTCGAGGACGAAAGTTCTTAAGGAGGGAAGATTGTGACGACCATCATCACAGGTATTATTATTAATTCTATTTAACGCTCTTGTAAACGCCGTGTTTAGTTGGATTGGTGATTTTAATCAAGCTCACACGAGAGGGAGGTATTTTTTGGTTAACTTATGTGAATTATTTCTTGTCTATTGAAATTAACTATAAAAATTAAAGGGAGAGGTAAGTGTAAGGGCGCTTTGGTGAATTAGTTCTAAATTAGGGTGATCTAGCACACAACTTGACCTAGATGGTTGGTATTTATTTATCATGAGAAAACCCTAGCCTCCACACCTACTCTTCATTGTATCAAACCCAAACCCTAGCCCTAAAAGAACACACATTTTCTCCTTCTTGTTGAATTGCAAACCCTAACCCTAAAGGACTCAAACCTTTCTCTTTCACTAAACCCTAGCCGATCACCTCTTCATCTCTAAACCCTAGACGCTCGGATCGCAGCTCTCTCTGCCGTCGGCGCCGCTTTCGATCAATGGTGATCGGCCACACAAACCACTCCAGCAGAGGAACACCCCACGCCGCCGCCACCGACCGTCCGCGAGCCCCACCAACCGCAACCATCGAACGGCCGCCGCACGCACCACCGGAATTGTGGTCTCGTTTTGGTCTACCGAACACCACCGCCGTCTTCGAGGGAACGCACGACCAGCGCAGCTCTCCCGAGTCTCTAGGTATCTCGCCGCGAACGCAGAGCGCGGCAGCGCTTCACCGCTGCTCGCAACCGCCACTTTTGGGTCGCCGCCACGCTGTGAGATCGGGAGTGCGCCGTCCCGCAACCCCGTCTGCGCAGCCTAAGCCTACCGCGCCGCCGAAGATTGGATCTCGCCCACCGCCGTCCGCAAATTTCCACAAAGCAACGCGACGAACTCGCAAGACGGCCGAGAGTCACCTCCTACACCGCCGTCGTGGTTTTACAAAGCAATGAGTTTGTTGGTCGGTGAGCGCTTAATTCGAGTTTCGTGCTTAACTAGTAATATTGCGACCTATCGATAGGATTAAACGCTCGATTGAGATTTTAAGTGACAGTTCGAACACGCCCTTGTAGGAACCGAACTTGGAGCGGAATTGGAAGTCGATTGCCAAGTAAACTAAGAATTATTGAGTCCTCGCGTTGAAACCGAGGTAAGCGGATAGGATATCTTAATACGGTAGTTTAAGTATCGCACGATTAGGGTTTAAGTGTGAATATTTGGAGTTTAATTTCGAAAATTATGATGTGAATCGTGTTTCGCTAAAAGGAGAATAGGCAGGAGTTCGATTAGGTTTTGGAATTAAAGTTGAAGCTCGAGGTAAGGGACCTCGTGCTTAAACTTCTAATGGGAGTAAATGAAAATGAATTTCATGATTTTATGCGAATCAGTTTATAGTTTTCACATGAAAATACACAATTATTATTTTGAGAATACGCGACATTTTATGTGCAAATGCCTCTATGTATTACGTGAAATTGAACCATTATTTTATGTGAAAGTATTCTCGTATGGTATGTATAGAGATTCCATTATTTCATGTGAATAGAATAGGACAAGGTGTGTGTATGAGAATGTTTCATGTTATTTACAAAAGTATGATTTATCACCCCGCCCATGAGAAAGTATGAATGATGTGTTGATGATGATAATTGTGATATGTACACCATGATTATGTGACTGATGGGACCTTATGCATGATTTTGTATGTCACGAAATGAATTATTGAATAGTGTGGACATTGGTTATCCTGAGATCGCTGAAATGACTCAGATGACCAATCGTCGGCCTCTGAATGAATGAATAGCCACTGACAAAGACACGCAATTATATGAACGACCATGGATTAAAGACTGCAATTATATGAAACGACCATGGATTAAAGACTGCAATTATATGAACGACCATGGATTAAAGACTGCAATTATCTCAGATACCACGGATTAAAGACTGCAATTGAATGTGTAGCCATGGATTAAAGACTCATCAATTATATGAATAAACCATGGATTAAAGACTGCAATTATATGAATAAATATGGATTAAAGGCCCGACATTTAAATATACACCATGGATTAAAGACTGCAACTTTAGAAAGTTTTAATTCCCATCTATGTATGTTATGAATGAATTTAAAGATTATGATTGTATGTGTATGCATATCCCAAACCTCTGTGAGCGAGGTTACTTATCGGGTATTGTTTATGCAATACTCACCCTTTCTTTTAAAAATGTTTTTCGTAAAGGGAAGGACGTGCGGGTGTGTGTGACGGAGAGAGCGTGATTAGGACCATGGGAACCAAAGATAATTTTCCGCATACTCTTATTTGAACTATTGTTGTCTCTAGATTTTTATTTGAAGTTAAACTTACTTACAGTTTTAATAGGCCAAACTGACGTGATGTTTTATATGATTCGAAAGTTTTGTTTTTGATTTGGGATCCTAGAATCAAGTATTTATAAATGGAAATTTCTTTCAAGTTCTTTCATTTCTCGGCCTATAAATGCATGCATGTGTAGTAATGTCCCTAGGGATTTGGTCATAGAAAAGTAGGGGCGTTACATTACATCTCGAGCCCATTTTCAAAAACACCCTTGCTCTCTTTACTTTTCAACTCCTTAAATACTATAGTTATGTATTCACTTGAAGATGAAGGGACTTTATTTAGGAACCAACAAAGGCGAGAACTCCAAAGTGGTACGTTTACTAAATCTCATACCTTTTTATCAAATTGTTCTAGCATGAATGAATGAGACCACTAACCTCTTACCGAACACATTCAAACTTTGAACTTCTCATGAGTAGTCTTATCTTTTATTATTGAAAACTATACTTAAGTGATCTAGTTGCTTAGCAACCTTTAACACTCTAACCTCTTAAGTCTTACTCTTCACTCCCTTGGTCAAAGCGGACCTTTTAATAACCCAAAACATGTGTTTTATGGCTATAAAACTTCCTTTTAGCGTAAACATTCTTAACTCAAACATTTTCCTTTCTATCACAATAGTAGGGACCACATGTATTCTCTTTCCTATCGGGCGTAAAATCACGTCAACTTTACGACATATACACATATAGATTCACATATAAGCATTTCCTTTATGCATTTCCTTTTTTTATAGACATATAGTTTAGCTCATACATTCTCATTCTTTCTTAGTTTGGAAATTCATTAAACTCGATTTTTATATAAAATAACTTTCCATAGAATACCTAATTTTCTTGTCATGAACAAATAAAACTTTAGTTCGTAGGCATACACAAGCGGTGACTTGGAGTTGCTACTTAGCCATGGGATACTTGTTGCTTACTCAGTAAGCGAGTCTACAAGACCTATAACCTTGTCCTCTCGATACCAACTGTAACGCCCTACTTTTATAACATCGCCTCCTAGGGACATTACTACTCATGCATGCATTCGAGGCCCTAATCGACTTTAAATAAGTAAAAGTTGATAGATAAAAATCAATTTAATTTGGGATCCCATAGAAAGACAAAACGCTTACAAGAATCATAATTAAGTTCGGCCTCTAGTTTCAAAACTCAGTACTACGTAGTTTTAAGACAATAATCATTTTAAAAAAATCTTTCTAAATCATGGATGCGAATTCATGACTCGGTTCCCATGGCTTCAGAGCGCATCCATGCCACTCTTTGGTATGCTCTCGACTTTACTCAAAACATTTTAAAACAGAGAAAACACAACAAAGGTAGAGGGGTGAGTATTATAAAATACCCAGTAGTGGGGGGTCGGGAAATGCAAACACATGCATATGATTTTCCTTCAAATCGACTTTTAAACATGACTATTATTCGTGACTTTTAAAATCATAAAGCTTTCAGTAATGGGACCTAAAACTTTCTTTCATAAAATCATGACTTTTTCTCTTTGGTTATGCGTGGTCAATTGAGTCTACACGAGTCTTTTCATTTTGAGTCCTCATGCACCCTTTATAAGTTTGAGTCCTCATGCACTCCCTCAGAGGTTTGAGTCCCTCACTGCACTCTGTAGGTTTTAGTCCCTCACAGCACTTCTCACTGTAATATTGACCCATAGGGTCTCACGATGCATGTTTTACCATGCATAAGTTCTCAGACACCAATTGCCACACCCTACATGACATGTTCATATACATACAATATGCAAGAGGTCCCATTATTCAATCGATATATCTATGCATTCATAATGATGCAACAATCATATAAATCATAAATCATAGCATGACTTTCAATCATAAATCATAAATACATTTGCAATTAAAATACGTATATATATCCAACATACGAGGATGTATATGAAAGATCTCAGACACATAACTATACATGACCGTATCAAAATTCATTCCAAATACTTTGAAATCATTTCATTTGGGCCTCTCAACCCTTAAATCTTTTGGAATCATCTCCAGCTAAAAGAGTGAAATACTTTTCTAAATTCTCGCTCTTTCGATAAATCTTGAAATCCGCTCTTTTTAAACTAATACTTTTGGAAACATATTTACTTCCCTTTTAAAATAATTTATAGAAAAATCCCTTACCTTAGCTCAAGCTCCTTACATTCCGCTTTCTAACTCAAGGTTTCGCTTAGTCGAGCTCGATTGTCGAATCCCCTAAATTAAATTCATCAATTCCTTAATTAAATTACATAATTAGAAACTTATTTTGAATCCAATCATAGTTAGGCTAAGTTACCACAAACGGACGCTTAAAACGAACTCGGAAACGAAATTGATCGGGTCGGTGACTCGCGAGCGCGCGCGCGCGTGGATCGAGTGTGGCGGCACAGATGGCGGCGCGCCTTGACGCGTGGAGTACGATCCGGATGCCCACTTATCGATCTACTCGGGAACCCGCTCTCACCCTCAAACCGATCTAAAACCCGACAAACCGCTTGAACCAAACCCAAGACCCACTCGTAGACCGGCGGCTGAAGGTAGGTGGTTGCGAGATCCGAACCGCGGCGAGCTTGGTGATTCCTTCCGATGATGAAGGTCTCTAGAGGTCGAAGACTGCACGACCGGCGAGCTCGACTGCAAGCCTTCGGTGGCTCGGGTTCGCAATAAAGAACCACTACGATTGCGCATCCGCGAGGATACCGGTTTGTGTGGCGCTCCGCGAGGCGGGGCGACGTCGCGGTTGCGCTCGACTCGAAAGGTGGCGCTGGTTGGGCGCTTCGACTCGGCTTGCAATGAGACGACCTCGACTTGCAGACGGTCCTAAGCGCGGCGACGACGGTGCAATTCGGCCGACTAGAGGCGTGCGGCGCTCGCGCGAGTTCCGGCGAGGGACTCCGACGAGTCTGCAGACGATTGATGGTTGGGGGCTTGGCATTCGGAGGACGGTGAAGGGATGCTCGCCGGCGGGAGGGGTAGGCGTGAAGGTGGGTTGAGAGGAAGAGGATGAGGTCTTCGTGAGAACGTGCCCTCAAGAATAGAAACCCTAATTTCAATGTTTACTAAATCGCCTTTGTTTTAAGAAAAACCTCAAGAATGCCCTTAACTTAATTAAATAATCCAATTCATATATATATGGTTAAACCATATGTATATATTGGCTTAAAATTGCCATACTTAACAAGAATTAATAAACTTCAAGCCCGATTAGTCAAATTCCATTAAATTAATCCCAAAAACAACCTAAAAGGTACTTGAAATCTTGGGGCGTTATAAGGCAACCTTCTTCTTCATCTCAACCTATCTCAACCATCCTTCCATTCACGACAACAAACCCTTAGAGGACCTACTCCTCGCCGATAACCCTCTTCTGGGTAGGAGCCGCCGTTGTCGCTCATCGCTCCACCGCCGTATGGATGCTCGCCGCCGAGCACACACGCCAATCTGCAACAAGCATTGAGTCGTACACTCCGCCCTCGCCGCGATCCGCAACTCACCGCCGATGTTCAAGTCAAACGTGCATCTCGAACCTAGTTTTCGATAGATGGATAGTTGGGCATTCAACATCCGAGGAGCATGTGCCATCTTGCGCCAATGGTCGTGCTCATTGCTCACCAAAATTTGTGAACTTCAACAAATTCAACTCCCGACCGCTTGAGACCACCGCTTGTAGTCATTTGGCATAGTTATTATTGGATCTTGAAATAAGTTTATATGTTTGTGAACTAATTAGGAAATTAGATTTGATTTAGGGGATTCAATTAATGAATGAGATTGAGAATGTAATGTCCCCAAAATTTCGGTAACATGACGACATAACTACGACAAAACAAACATTTTTACATGTATAAATTTAAAGCAAACATAGTTCTAAATCCAATAGCTAAATAGTCCATCCAAACTCCAAGGCACTAATCAAATAAAGAATCAGAAGGTTCTAAACAGACCAGAAACAAAACAGAACTAAACTTTCTTAATCAAATCGAAACAAATAAACCTTTAGGATCGCTTTGCCCCTGCTTTGATTTGGATGGTTTTGGATTCCAAATCCAAAATCATGTTTGGCCCAATGTGTTCAAAACCCTTGGTTTTGAAACACAACCCACATGGGTTTGTTCCATATTTTCTTATTTTATTTTTCATTTTCAATTTTTGGTGATTACTTAAACAACAATTTCAGTGACAACTCCAACAATTACACCGGTGCCCCGACTATAACTAATGGCTACCTCCAACAACAACCCCGGCGACCCGACCACTGCTGACAATTACCTCCGGCGACAACTCCGACGACCACACCGGTGACCCCGCTACTGCAGACGACTACCTCGGACGACAACTCTGGCGACCACACCGGCCACCCCCAACGACCGTTGACGACTACTTCCAATGGAAACTTCGACGACCACACCGGCGACCCTTTCCACCGCTGATGACTACCTCTGACGACCATACCGATGACCCCGACCATTGCTGGCAACTACCTCCGACGACAACTCCGACGACCACACTGGTGACCCCAAACACCGCTGATGACTACCTCCGATGGCAACTTCGACGACCACACTGGTGACCATTGCCACAGCTGACGACTACATTCGACGACCATATCGATGACCCCGACCACTAATGACGAGTACCTCCAACAAGAACTCCGAAGACCACACCGACAACCCCAACTACCGCTGACGACTACCTCCGACGACAACTCCGATGACCACACTGGCGACCCAATCACCGCTGACGACTACCTTTAACGACAACTCTAATGACTACATCGACGACCTAACCACTACTAACGACTAATTTCGACAACCACTCAAGAGACTGGTATACGCCTACCCAAAAAATCGATCAGTCGAACAATCAACTACCCTAACGACCTAACTTGTGCGCAATTACCACTTTTCTTATTAGAGTTCCAAAAATGAGTTTCTTGAATAGAATTTTAAATTTTCTAATCACTTAAATAGACTTACAATTTTTTAATTTCTAAAATAAAATTCTAAAAATAAGTTTTTTAATACTTTATAAACTATAGTTTCAAATTACCTATTTATTAAATAGACTTAAAAAATTTTAATTTTAAGGTGGAATTCCAAAACATTGTTTTCAGAATTCTATGTGACGTGAAATAGAGTTTTTAATTCCCTAAATTCTTAAATAAACTTTTTTTTTTTAAGTTTTAAAATAAAGTTCCAAAAATACTGTAACGCCCCTACTTTTCTATGACCAACTCCTAGGCACATTACTACACATGCATGCATTTATAGGCCAAGAGATAAAAGATCTTAAAAGTAATTTCCAAACAACATAAATAGTTTCAGGGATCCCAAATCAAATCATTTAAAACAGATAAAACAGTCAATTTAGCATGGCCTATTAAAACTGTAAGTAAATTTAAACTCCAAATGAAACATAGAGATAACATCAGTTTAAAACAAGAATATGCGGAAAACATGTCTGGCCCCATGGTTTTAGTAACGCTCCCCCGTCACTCGCCCTGCACGTCCTTTCCTTTACCTGAAAAACATTTTTAAAAGAAAGGGTGAGTATTGCAAAACAATACCCAGTAAGTAACCTCGCTACCGAGGTTTGGGATATGCATACACATACAATCATGACCTTTAAACTTATTCGTAATATACATATGCGGGACCTAAAACTTTCTCATATTGTCAGGTCTTTAATCCATGACTTCCTTTGTAATTGTCAGGTCTTTAATCCATGACTTCCTTTGAAATTGTCAGGTCTTTAATCCATGACTTCCTTTTTAATTGTCAGGTCTTTAATCCATGACTTCCTTTTTAATTGTGTGGCCGACTGGTCATCCTGAGTCATTTCGTTTTGAGTCCCTCACAGACCCCTGTAATTTGACCCATAGGGTCTCTATTGCATGTTTGACCATGCACATAATGATCTCAGGATACCAATGTCCACACTTTTCATTAATTCATTTCGTGACATACAAAACATGCATGAGGTCCCATCATTCACATAATAATAGTGCACATGTCACAAACATCATCGTCGATATGCAAATCATACTTTTCTCATAGACAGTTTGAAGATCATACTTTTGTAAGAAAACATGAAATATTCTCATACAAATTACTGTCATATTCTCACATGTAATACTGAAATACTTTTACATAGCATACGAGAATATTCTCACATAAAATAATGGTTTATTTCCACATGATGCATTGAAATATTTGCACATAAAATATTAAGTATTCTCACGATAATATCTCAGATATTTTCATATGAAAATATAAACTAATTTCGCATGAAATCATGAAAATCATTTTCCTTCAATCCCATTAAAAAGTTCGGCACAAGGTCCCTTACCTCGAGGTTTGATCTCACTATTTCCTTCTAACCCTTAATTTAACGGTCTCCTCCAAATAACCTGAAACCTAGAATTCTTCTATTTCGTTACCCTACTACGCAACTCATCCAAAACAACAAGTCTGAGTACCAAAAGCGTCTAAATTCTCATTTTGTTCCAATTACCTCAACTCCGAAGAACAAGCTGAATGTTGGTTTATTTGCTCCGAACTACTCGGGAATCTTGATCCTGAAATTCAGTTCGTTCCTACAATAATTTCATAAGCATATTTTCATACGAATCCGATCCAAATAACCCTATAATCCAAAATCGAAGAGGGTTTCGCGTGGCTCACCTAATCCACAATCTTGACCTCGAATACCTTCGGATGTGCCGCGTAACGACGAACAACGGCCGCTAATCGGATTCCGCGTAGAAATGATCCGACGGACGGTCGCTTGATCGCTTTCGAGCGACCACCGCATTTTAGCTGGAGGATCACGGTACTATCGACGGAAACGGCGCTGCGAGGAAAAAAATCACGAACGGCGCGGGCAGGGGTTTCACCACAAGTAGCTAGGGCTTCGCGCGCGGTCTCCGCGTGGGCCGCAAACGTTCGCGGACGGATGGGCGCTTCGGGTGGTTCGCTGCCGCCGTGAAAACGCTGTCCGTGGAGGCTCTCCGGCCGAGCTTCGAGCTCGCGAATGGCGTGATCCTTTCGGTGCACGGCGATGGCGTGCGGCGCGCAAACGACGGACGGGCAAAGAAGCTTCGGCTGCGCGATCGATGGACGCCCGACGATCGCGAAGGCTCGCTCGATCTCGGCATAGTCTCTCGTGGCCGAGTCCTCTTCCGTGCGTGGGGTTGCGAGGTAGCGGAAGCGCCTCTTCCTTGCGTTCGCGGCGAGGTATCTCAGAGTGCAAGTGGGCTTGCCGGCAGTAGGAGTAGTGTGAGGGGGTGGTCGACGCTAGGGCACACGCACAAGGAAGATGGTGGTGGTCTTTAGGTTAAGTGGTGGAGGAAGAAGAGAGTGCTTAGGGTTAGGGTTTTGCCTCCAAGATGCTTAGGGTTAGGGTTTTTTCTTGCTTTAATTTGAACTATAAGGAGCTTAAATACTACAAACATTAGGCCAATAATCAAAAGTCCTATGTACCCCTCATTTAGTGATTAATGACCAAAGTGCCCTTGCAATTTCCTTTTCCCTTAATTTCATAAATAATCTTATCTTAGAAGGAACCATTCACTTAAACTAACCAAAATTACGGCCTCACTCTCGCCGAGCTTGATTAAAATCACTAATCCAAATTAAACACAATGCACTAGAGCGTTAAATAAAATAAATATTAGTACTGTGATGATGGTCGTCACAATCTTCCTCTCCTTAAGAACTTTCGTCCTCGAAAGTTCCTATTCTTGGAATAGTTCGGATATTTAGCTCGTGCTTCCTCTCTCTCGCCTCCCGGTAGCTTCTTCCGTATGGTGGTTCTCGCCACAACACTTTAACTAAGCCGATCTCACTGCTCACGGAGGGTCTTTCGATCTCTTGCAATAATCAGATCGGTCGTCACGAATCAAATCTTACGCTAATCGCAATGGTTCAAGTCTACGACATGAATCGTCCGAACGTACTTTCTCAACATGGAGACGTGAAACACGTTATGAACCACCGAAAGAGAAGGCGGCAAAGGCTAATCAGAGGCCATCGCACCAATCCTCTCTAAAATCTCAAATGGTCCGATGAATCGCGACTCAACTTCCCTTTCCTACCCAAACCTTAGAATTCCCTTCATTGGGGCCACCTTAAGAATACGTGGTCCCCAACATCGAATTCTAGGTCCCTACGCCTCGTGGCTTCGGCATAACTCTTCTCGCATGCTTTTTGGGGCGGTCTGCATTCGTGCCCCTAATCTTTTGCATTGCCTCATTAGTGACTGTACTCACCTCTCGACCCAACAATCGGCGTTCACCAACCTCCTCCCGTAAAAACGGAGTTCTCGCAACGCTTTTCCATAGAGAGCTTCAAATGGAGCCATTCCGATGGTCGACTGATAACTGTTATTATAAGCAAACTCCATCAAATGCAAATGAGTGTCCCAACTGCCTGGGAAGTCTAAAGTGCAAGCTCGCAACATATCCTCTAATATCTGGTTTAATCGTTCATCCGCCCGCCCATCCGCTCTGTGGATGAAAAGTCGATCAAGTTCAATCGCGAACCCAACGCTCTCTGTAAACTCCTCCGGAAGTTGGAGGTGAAACGTGGATCCCTGTCTGAAATAATCTTGACTGGAATCCCATGCAAACGGACTATCTCTTCCGTAAAAAGTCGCGCCCACTTATCCGTAGAATAGGTGGGTTTCCCTTGTATGAAGTGTGCTGACTTGGTTAATCTGTCCACTATGACCCAAATCACCGAGTAACCTCGTAAAGTTCTAGGCAGTCCGACTATAAAATCCATAGAGATCTCCTCCCATTTCCACTGAGGTACATGCAACGGTTGCAGTAATCCTGCGCGTCTCTGCGCCAGGTGCCTTCACCGCTTGACAAGTCAAACACTTGCCGACAAACTCGCTATGTCGCGCTTCATGTTACACCACCAAAATGATCAAGCTTTGAGATCTCGGTACATCTTGGTACCGCCAGATGCATAGAAAATGGTGAGTTATGGGCTTCGCTCAAGATTTCGCCGCTTTGTCGTCGCCGCACACATAATCGACCACTGAAATAGTAATCCTCCATCTCGTGGATAGGGAAAACTCACAACTCACCTGTAGTTACTGCAGTAAGTTTTTCCACTAACTGAGGGTCTCCCTGCTGAGACTCAACGATACGTTGTCTCAAGGTCGGTTGTACTGTTAACTGGGCTAACTGAGCCGTGGTCTTTCCTACTAGTACTGCGCAATTTCACTCGAGCAAACTCTCGCTCAGTAACTCTGCTCGCTCATCAGTAATTTCGCGCGTAAGCATGCATCGCTTCTCGCTGAGGGCATCGGCCACTACATTAGCCTTACCGGGATGGTATTGTATGTCAATGTCATAATCCTTCACTAATTCCAACCATCTGCGTTGCCTCATGTTCAATTCCTTCGGGTGAATGTGATACTTGTGCTTTTATGATCAGTAAAATCAATTTTCTCGCCATACGGTAGTGTCTCCGGATCTTTAATGCAAAGACCACACTGCTTTGCTAGTTCCAGGTCATGAGTTGGATAGTTCCTCTCGTGCGTCTTCAATTGTCGGGATGCATAAGCTATGACCTTACCGTGCTGCATCAGTACACAGCCCAACCCTTTCTTAGAAGCATCACTATAAACCACAAAGCTCCCTGCTCCCTCGGGAACTGTAAGAATCGGGGCTGACACTAATCTGTACTTGAGTTCTTGGAAACTCGCCTCACAAGCATCATCCCAAACAAATGAGTTTCCCTTACGCGTCAGCTGAGTCATGGGCATGGCTATCTTGGCAAAATCCTGCACGAATCGTCTATAATATCCTGCAAGACCCGTAAAACTACGCACCTGCAATAAGCGGTGTTGGGACGAGGCCACCGTGTGATTTCGCCTCCACTTTTCTTTGGGTCAACAGAGACTCAAATTTCCGGACACAACATGCCCTAGGAAAGATACATGCGAGCGAATTCACACTTGGAGAATTTTGCATACAACTTATTCTCCTCAAATGTTTAAAACTTTTTTCTCAAGTGACTCTCATGATCTTCATCACACTTGGAGTATATCGATATCGTCGATGAATACTATCACGAATGTATCAAGAAACTCTTTGAACAAACGGTTCATCAAGTCCATGAAAGCGGCAGGAGCGTTGGTCAAACCAAACGGCATCACTGTGAACTCGTAATGCCCATAACGTGATCTCAATCTTTGCTTTAGGGATATCCTCTTCACCGATTCTCAATCGATGGTAGCTTTGATCTCGGATCAATCTTAGAGAACAACGCTGTTGCTCCTTGAACCGATCGAACAAGTCATCTATTCGGGAGAGGGTATTTATTTTTGATCGTAACTTTATTCAACTCCTCGTAATCTATACACAGCGCATGGATCCGTCTTTCTTTTTCACGAACAACACAGTGCTCCCAGTGCATAAACGCTTGGGCGTATAAACCCCTTTGTCTAGCAAGTCTTGTAATCGTATTTTTAGTTCTTTCAACTCTGCCGGCGCCATTCTCAGACGGTCTCTTGGATATCGGGTCGCCCCCAATTCCAATCTGATGTTAAAATCTACCTCCTCGACCGAGGTATTCCGGGAGGTCCTCGGGAAGACGTCAGTAAATTCATTCACTATCGGCATCGATGTCACCGAGATCTCTGTGCACCTTGCATCTAGTATGCAAGCTAAGACGCCCCAAGCTCCCCGATGTAATAACTTTCGCCCTTAAGGGCGATGATTACCTTAGGCCTACTTCCTCGCTATCGTGCCTCTCAACTCAGAGCGTGTTGGTCGGGAGGAGTGAACACTACCTCCTTCCCCGAAACAATCAATGCAAGCATGGTTCTGCGCTAACCACCCATGCCCAATATTACATCAAAGTCAAACATGTCTAAGACTACTAGATTCACTCGCTAACTCATGGTCTCATGATGGTCACACTACCATCCTTGACTTTCATATTGGCTAACAAATTTATCCCCGCAGGAGTGGAGACAGACAGGGCATATCATGTCAGAATCGTTTCTAGTTCTAACTCACTTTGACTTACAAAGGATGCAGAAATAAAAGAGTGCGTAGAACCCGAATCAAATAATACAAAGGCAAGGTGCCCAAGTAATGGAAGTGTACCAGAACCACCGAGTCCGAGCCATAGATGTCTCTACACTGGTGCTTGCGTAAGCTCTCCCGATGTATAACCGCTTCACAAAGAGGGCCCACTATTTATAACTCCGAGGTCAAGCTAGTGTCGGCTTGACTCGGCAAAATGCTATTAGCTCAGTGCCCTTCTTTTCCACACTGAACACACTCCGGACCGGGCCAAACACTTACCCCAATGTCGCTTACTACGCTTTTTTGCACCGTGGCCTATCTCCACTGCTATTTCCCGATCTGTTGACTTGTGGTTTCTTACCTGAACCTGCCCGAAAATGTCCTGGCCTATGCGGTGTACGCTGGGGACGCTGTGAGCTAGAATTTGGCTGGTCCCACTCCTCTTATGATTTGCCATGGGCCGCCTAATAACCACTACTGCTCACCATGCGATCTGCGCTACCGCACCCAAATCAATTCCGCCACTCTCACATGCGGAGGCATAATCGGGAGGTGCTAATGCTTGAATGAAGCCTCGAACATTCTCATCCAAATTTCATAATGAAGCGCTATGTTTTCTTTGCCTCAGATCTACCACTCGGGAGCAAAGCGGGACAAACGGGTAAATTCCCTCTCATACACCTCCACCGCCTCCTGCTCGCGCAAGTCAGTAAGAATTCGCTTCTTCTGTGTAACGAGTGCAGCAGGGATAAAATTTCCGCTGAATGCTTCCTTGAACAGATTCCGTGTCGTTTCTCCACTGGCGACAATGGTTCCCTGGGGCGGACTCCCACCATAAATACGCGTCATCCTCAAAGATAAAGGTAGCACAGACACCCTCTCGGTCCTCGTGGCGCTTCATCAATCAAGATGGTCTCAATGGAGGACGACCACAACTCAAACACAGTGGGGTCACCGGAAGACCCATTGAAAGATCTAGGATCATACTTCCCGAAGTCCTTCGGTATCGACTCCGAGTTGCATCGTTTCGCCCCGACGATTTGCTTGAGCCGGTTGAGTGGCTATCGTAGCTCGCACTGCACTCTGCATAGCCTCCACCATCATAGTCATAACATTGGCGTTCCCTTGATCCGCCACTGGGGCAACCGCAGTACATTCTCCTCGCGGTCGGTGGGTCCTGGGGAGGTCTCGAACGGGTGGAGCAACCTCTTCCCTGCTCCAATGGTAATTCCGGTTGGGGCCAACGCTTTCCCTTGCCCTCCGGCCCCTACCACGCCCCTACCTCTCCTCGACCTCTAGGTGGCATTTTGTCAATACTACAATACAGAGAGTTTCTAACTCGCTTTTCTTTACTTTCTAACCATAAGATAGGATCACCCTTGGGTTTTTAAGGTCATGTATATGCATAAAACAAAGATCATATCATAATCATTAACTTTATTAATAAAATATCGTAACGTGACTCAAGCGTGGATCGGAAAGCATTGTTAAACCATGGGAACTACTCAGCTTACTTACTCAGAAGCAAGTCTACGTAACCCTTAAACCTAGGGCTCATACCAACCATGCACGCCCTTACTTTTCTATGACCAACTCCTAGGGACATTACTACACATGCATGCATTTATAGGCCAAGAGATAAAAGATCTTAAAAGTAATTTCCAAACAACATAAATGGTTTCAGGATCCCAAATCAAATCATTTAAAATAGATAAAAGAGTCAATTTAGCATGGCCTATTAAAACTGTAAGTAAATTTAAACTCCAAATGAAACATAGAGATAACATCAGTTTAAAACAAGAATATGCGGAAAACATGTCGGTCCCCATGGTTTTAGTAACGCTCCCCCGTCACTCGCCCTGCACGTCCTTTCCTTTACCTGAAAAACATTTTTAAAAGAAAGGGTGAGTATTGCAAAACAATACCCAGTAAGTAACCTCGCTACCGAGGTTTGGGATATGCATACACATACAATCATGACCTTTAAACTTATTCGTAATATACATATGCGGGACCTAAAACTTTCTCATATTGTCAGGTCTTTAATCCATGACTTCCTTTGTAATTGTCAGGTCTTTAATCCATGACTTCCTTTGAAATTGTCAGGTCTTTAATCCATGACTTCCTTTTTAATTGTCAGGTCTTTAATCCATGACTTCCTTTTTAATTGTGTGGCCGACTGGTCATCCTGAGTCATTTCGTTTTGAGTCCCTCACGCACTTCTGTAATTTGACCCATAGGGTCTCTATTGCATGTTTGACCATGCACATAATGATCTCAGGATACCAATGTCCACACTTTTCATTAATTCATTTCGTGACATACAAAACATGCATGAGGTCCCATCATTCACATAATAATAGTGCACATGTCACAAACATCATCGTCGATATGCAAATCATACTTTTCTCATAGACAGTTTGAAGATCATACTTTTGTAAGAAAACATGAAATATTCTCATACAAATTTCATCACATATTCTCACATGTAATACTTTGAAATACTTTTACATAGCATACGAGAATATTCTCACATAAAATAATGGTTTATTTCCACATGATGCATTGAAATATTTGCACATAAAATATTAAGTATTCTCACGATAATATCTCAGATATTTTCATATGAAAAATATAAACTAATTTCGCATGAAATCATGAAAATCATTTTCCTTCAATCCCATTAAAAGTTCGGCACAAGGTCCCTTACCTCGAGGTTTGATCTCACTATTTCCTTCTAACCCTTAATTTAACTGTCTCTCCAAATAACTCAAAACCAAGAATTCTTCTATTTCATATCTCCTACTACGCAACTCATCCAAAACAACAAGTCTGAGTACCAAAAGCGTCTAAATTCTCATTTTGTTCCAATTACCTCAACTCCGAAGAACAAGCTAAATGTTGGTTTATTTGCTCCGAACTACTCGGGAATCTTGATCCTGAAATTCAGTTCGTTCCTACAATAATTTCATAAGCATATTTTCATACGAATCCGATCCAAATAACCCTATAATCCAAAATCGAAGAGGGTTTCGCGTGGCTCACCTAATCCACAATCTTGACCTCGAATACCTTCGGATGTGCCGCGTAACGACGAACAACGGCCGCTAATCGGATTCCGGCGTAGCTGATCTGGACGGTGCTGCTTGACTGCTCTGAACGACCGCCGTACTTGCTGGAGGATCACGGTACTATCGACGGAAACGGCGCCTGCGAGGAAAAAAAATCACGAACGGCGGCGGCTGGGGTTTCACCACAAGTAGCTAGGGCTTCGCGCGGTCTCCGGCGTGGGCTGCAGACGTTCGCGGACGGATGGGCGGCTTCAAGGGCTGGCTGCTGCTCGTGAAAACGCGTCCGTGGAGGCTCTCGGCTGGAGCTTCGAGCTCGCGAACGGCGTGATCCTTTCGGTGCACGGCGATGGCGTGCAGCGGCGCAAACGACCGGACGCGCAAAGAAGCTCCGGCCTGCAGTCGATGGACGCTCCGACGACTGCTGAAGGCTCGCTCGATCTCCGGCGTAGTCTCTGGTGGCTGAGTCCTCTTCCGTGCGTGGGTTGCAGGCGAGCGGTGAAGCAGTCTCCTTCCTTGCGTTCGCCGGCGAGGGTATCTGTAGTGCAAGTGGGCTTGCCGGCAGTAGGAGTAGTGTGAGGGGTGGCTGACGTCTAGGGCACACGCACAAGGAAGATGGTGGTCGGCTAGGTTAAGTGGTGGAGGAAGAAGAGAGTGCTTAGGGTTAGGGTTTTGCCTCCAAGATGCTTAGGGTTAGGGTTTTTTTCTTGCTTTAATTTGAACTATAAGGAGCTTAAATACTACAAACATTAGGCCAATAATCAAAAGTCCTATGTACCCCTCATTTAGTGATTAATGACCAAAGTGCCCTTGCAATTTCCTTTTCCCTTAATTTCATAAATAATCTTATCTTAGAAGGAACCATTCACTTAAACTAACCAAAATTACGGCCTCACTCTCGCAGAGCTTGATTAAAATCACTAATCCAGCTAAACACAGCGGTTACTAGAGCGTTAAATAAAATAAATATTAGTACCTGTGATGATGGTCGTCACAAATACTTTTCTAAATATTTTGAAATAGAGGTTTAAATCCCTAATTTCTTAAAGGGACTTTCAATTTTTTAATTTCTAAAATAGAGTTCCAAAAATACGTTTCTAAATACTTTATGAAATAGAGTTTTAAATTCCATAATTTCTTACATAGACTTCCAATTTCTTAATTTCTAAAATAAAGTTTCAATTTTGTAACCCATTTACGTTATATAAGGGTTTCTACAATTGACAAAAAATCCACTAAAAAACAAGAGAACAAAAAAGCTTAAGAAAAAAGGAAAAAAAACAAAGATAAACCCAAAGATTTAGAACACTCGCACCCCAAACACAGCCTTCTGATTCCCAGGTTTCAAAACCCCCCAGAACAAATCCCTTAATGTGTAAGGCAGGGGGCCAAACAACCCCTTAATGTGTAAGGCAATCCCTTATACTGAATCAAACTATAAATTAAAAACTAACCAATCAACTATATGTCTATTTGAAATAGATCAGGCGCGATAGTAACTAGCCACAAACCAAATTACTACAAAGTTACTTTAATAAAACTAAAGTCAGTGGAAATATAAATAACTATCGAACTAAGTTCTCCCTCTTCTCATGCCTCCTCTATGGCATCACAAGGTCCGTAGTACTCTTCATCACCTACAAAATCTAATGGTGAGTCAGTACATAACACGTACTGGTAAGTAGCTCACACCGAAAGTGTCATCAAACAACATAGAAGGAAAACAACATGCTTTCTGTAGCAAATTAGACATTCACCAAATACAAATAATACGCACAACATGCTTAATTCACGAATCATACTCAAAGATAAATCCGACTTATTTCCTACACATGAGACCACTAGTCAAACTATACACTTCTCACTCAAGCTCCGATATATTCATGTGTAACCAAAACAACAAACAAGTCCAACCGGTAGAATGTTTCTTACAATGTTTGTAAGATAGCCCAAGTACTCCCAAAACAGAAATTAACAATTTACAAGTTAGAAAAATAACTGAAAAATAATAGATTGAAATAAGCATTTAAAAGGGGTTTTCTTACCTAAAAAAAAGAGTTTTGAATCATCCATGAACACTCCAAGTTAAGTCCAATCTATGGGCACAAGTGAAAAGAATTAGAGACTAACTTAAGGTGTCGTATTTAAGTTCGAAAAGGCTTACTGCTCGTTGAAACTTACTAACCCACTCCAAACAAGTTTGAATGATGTTGGTTTGTGTTTGTACGGAATTGAATTCTCCTGACACAAAGGCTCGTATAAATTGTTGGAAAGTTAAACATATTTTTAGTAATACGTTTACACATTCATTTTGGGTTTTAATTAAGCATTCTTAATGGATCTAGAAGTTTTTTATAGGAGTTATTTATGTATGAGAGTTTTATATTCATAAATTTGAGTTTATGTAAGGGAGTTATGGATTCTAGAGTTTTTCATAAGTCATATAAATAGGATCATTGTAGTATGTACCATATCAAGCAAGTAAAGTGAATAAGAAAAATAATGTGAGTTTAGAGAAAAAAGTGTGAACCAAGTTTGTAGATTTGTGAAAATTATTTTTTAATACAAGTGAATTGAGACTATAAAATGAAGAAATTGACCCAAAATGACTCAAAAATCAAAATACGAAAAACTCACTTTGGCGCATACCTCTAAAATAGAAACTGATAGGGGTCATTTATGTGGTGTTTATAAGGCTATTTTAGTGCATTTAGAGACTCTATTGAATACTTTCATGCAATTCAATGTTTAATTTGTTGAAAGAAGCATTTTAGGATAAACAAGACAAATAAGAAGAATCAAGAGTAAAAGATTCATTTTAGAGGCATAAATTGATAATTCAACCTGAGAAGAACGAAGAGAAGGTCATTTGACTCGTGAGAGTGGCGTTGCAATGTTATTATAGCGTTGCAACACCGCTACAAAAAGTGCATAAATTGAAATAAGATGGGGTTGAGACATCGTCTCGAGTGTTGCAATGGTACATGGATGGCGTTGCAACGCTACATGTCGGAGACGAACATTGGCAGGCGACCTAAGTTTTCTTCTACTTCCTTCACCTTTTACTCAAATTTAGTATTTTTTTTGGTTTGTTATTCCATATTGCAATACTTGTGTATTAGACACTTTCATGGTTGTATATATTTATGAATCTTTTATATTTGTAATTAACTAAATATAGTTGTTTTTATGCATCTCGAGCTTGAAAGTCTTAATCTTAGGCCTAGGTTTGTATGTTTAATTGTACATAGCTTGGGAGAGTGAGTTTAGATAGAGAATAATAGATGCATGACTAGGTTTAATTTATTAGATGACAATGAGTAAATTAATCCTAGAACCTTAAGGGGTCGTTTTGTGCAAGGTTTTGTGGATGAGAATGGATAAGAGTTTTAAATCTCTTTGTTTGGAACAAGGTTTGTAAGCATGGGTATGCGTATCACTTATTCCCATGCATCACTTTTTCCTATGGTGGATGGGTTTCCTATACCCTTAAAAAATGATGGGTTTTCTTTATACTCATCCATCTCTCTTTTTCTCTCTCTTCTTTATTAATATCTCTCTCTTCTTTATTGATATTTATATATTTTTATTTATTTATTTATTTTCAATAATCATAATTAATTATTTAATTAAAAATATTTATAATTAATTAATTTATTTTTATTAGTTGACATTAATTTTGATTAGTTAATAAAATAATGTTTTTAAGATTAATTTCATCAAACAAGCATAAACATTGATTAGGACTTACTCTTCCCTCCTTTTTCTCTAAGTCAACCCTTTCAATAGCCCACAAGCATCTCAAGTTTACAAAACTTTCTTTAGGTACCAACATTTTAACTCAACTCTTTCTTTTCTACTACAAACAGTAGGGATCACACACATCCTTTTTCCTCAACGTAGAAACACATCATTTTCATATCACATATACATATAGCTTCACATATATGCATTTTCTTTCTATAAACAAACAGTCAGAATCACATATTTTCATTCTTTCATAGCTTAAAAAAACACATCATGCTCAAATCTCATATACATATAACTTTATATATAAAAACCCATAATTTTTTTTTTTGTAAAAGAAACAAACTTTATTTCAAAGACATACCTGGCGATGACTTGGAGTTGCTACTTATCCATGGGATTACTAGTACTTACAATGTAAGCAAGTCTACATAACCCATAACCTAGGGCTCTGATACCAACTGTAATGACCCTACTTTTACAGACTCTCTTTCTAAGGGTCATTATTATCATGCATGCAAGCCCTAAATGACTTTAAATGGATAACACTTGATAATTAAATTCACTTTAATTTGGGCTCCCATAAAAATACAAAGCATTTAAAAACATAAATAAGTTCGCCCTCTGGATTCAAATCTCCGTAATACATAAGCATAAAATGACAATCTTTTAAAATTACTTTTTAAAACATGTGTGCAGAAAACTATGACTTGGTTCCCATGGCTTCTGTAGCGTATCCCCGTCACTCGCCTGGTATGCCCTCGCCTTAACCTGAAAATATTTTTAAAAACGGAGAAAACACAACAAAGGTAAAGGGGTGAGTATTATAATAATACCCAGTGAGAGGTGGTCGGGAAATGCAAACACATGCAACATGACTTTTAAATATGACTTGTAAACGTGACTTTTAAAATCATAAAACTTTCTGTAGTGGGACCTAAGACTTCCTTTCCTAAAATCATGACTTTTCTCTTCGGCTATACGTGGTCAATTGAGTCTACCTAAGTCTTTTGATGTTGAGTCCCTCACATACCTCTATAGGTTTTGAGTCCCTCATAGACCCCTATAAGTTTGAGTCCCTCACAGACCCTATAAGTTTGAGTCTCTCACAGACCCCTATAAATTTGAGTCCCTCCGAGACTCCTATAAGTTTGACCCATAGGGTCTCTGATGCATGTTTGACCATGCATAAATCTTTAGGAGACCAATTGCCACAACCTTCATAAACATTTTCATATATATACAATATTCATGAGGTCCCAAACGTCAACCACGTGTACATATGCAGTCATGATGACGCAACAATCATACAATCATGGCATAACTTTCATAACTTTAAACTCGAGTCAATCAGTCACAAATCATAGGTACATTTACAATTTAAAATATGTATTCAACATAGGCAGAAGTGAAAATCTTGTTCTATGAAAATCTGAATAACTGTGTTAAAACTCTTTTTCAAATACTTTAAAGTCATTTCTATTCGGGTAGTCTTAAACTCTTAAATAATCTGGAATCCTTTCAAATTCCAAGATGAAGTTCCTTTCTAAATCTTTTGAGAATAATTTACTTAGGGTCCTCTCAAATCCTTTAAATATTCATTTTCTAAATTCAAGCCTTAAGCATAAATCTTGGAAAATCACTCTTTGAAATAAATCCTTGAATTTTTTCTTTTAAAATAAATCTTCCAGAAACCATATCTACTCCCCTTATCAAAATTATTTGTAGAAAATCACTTACCTTAGCTTAGCTTCGAGATATCATTTAATTGAATCTCTTACTCAACAATCCTTTCAATCATGTTCAATATCGAGTCCCTTAAATCAAATCTAATTTTCTAAATTAACTCACACACATAAATAATCATATCTTTCGAAATTCACAAATAATTAGGTTGAATTAACACTAACGGAGACTTGAAACGGACTGGAGGGATCGAAACAGGTGGAATGGAATTAACTCCAGCGAGCGGCGGCGCGTGGCCGATCAACCGACGGCAAACGGCAGCGCGTGCAATGACCCGTGACCAGAGGAGGTGGCACATGGACGATGCAGTTGGAAAGCTCGTGACACAATCTACATAGAACCGGTGACCAAAACTTGAAAACCGACTGAAAACCACCCAAAAACTCCAACCAAAATCGTGAACCGGTGGCGGTAATAACCTCGTCGTTCGCTCTAGTGTTCTGCGAGCAAACACCCAGGCGGCGCCATCAGTTCAATCGGAGGACTGACTTGTCGCGCATGGTGGCTCGATGACGCTGCTCATGTGACTTTCTGGCGGAGCTCGGACAAAGAAGACGACCGTTCGGTGGTTTCTGTGATCAGTGGCAACATTCGTTTCGCAGAGAAGTTGAGCAGTAGCGGCGCGTATCCTTATCCGACAAACAACCGTCGTCCAAGGAAGACTGATTTGTGGCGGCGACAATCTCTTGTAGTGAGCGTTGGCGCTGGAGACAGTGACCAAAAGAAGAAATTGAAGACAGTCGCCGACGGGAAGGGTTGCGTGAAGGAGGAAGATGCTTCTACTTGCATGCAATCAAAAAGGAGATTTGACTCTTTGAAACCCTAATTTGACTTTCTTTAAAATTACGAAAATTCCTCATCTTCTTCCATATACAAAAAAAAAGCCCTTGGGCTTAACAAATTGCTTTTAAAGGGCCTTTTCTATAAACAAACTCCTCAAATTGCAAAATCTTAAATTAAATTACAAAGCATCAAGACCCAACAATTTAAAAAATCCATTAAATTAATCAAAGTACAATCTAAAAGGTACATGGAAATTCTGGGGCGTTACATTGATAGAATGTGTTTGACAGTTTTACGTTGTTAGATGTAAGAGAGAGAATTTGTAAAAGTATTTCGCTTTTGTAACCAAGGGTTATTAGGGGCATAAATATTTTTAGATTTACATCTGAAGGTTATTAAGTGGCAACCACATTGTGGCAGTTTCCTTAAAAAATTTGTCGATCTGTGGACAATAGGGATTGGCAATGTGCAAGACTAATATCATGTTTTTTAGAGTGATTTTGAAATGATTAGGATTACTTTTTTTCATATTCAAAATTCTCAAACATGTGTTTAATCATTTAAGATCGAGTGTAAAATCAAACATTAAAATAAATTCTATGAAAATTAGTTTTAATAAATCACCTATAAACAAATATTTTTACTAAAATCATTATGTCTAAGATTCATTTTGATGCTATGAAATAATAGGCAAGAGATTTGTTGCGAGTTGTTGATTCATGAGTCGAAATAATGAAGTCAAGTAGATTGTTGGGAAATTGCCAAAAATGGGACAAATGTAAGGGCATAAAAGAGATTTAGGACCTTTTTTAGATGGATAGACTTTTAGGACTTTTAGGGTATGCAATTACCAATTTATCCTTTTTAAAAAATCCCCAATTTTAAAAGCCCATGCCCTTATTTTAACAAAACCCACAAATTCTCTCACGCAAAGGAGACTCTCTCTCACGCAAAGGAGGCTCTCTCTCACGTAAAGGAGGACTCTCTCTCGCATGAACTCACCTCGACTCCTCACCGGTGACAGAAACTCATTGGCGACCACGATCCGGCGACCACGAAGTGGAGAACACAAACCGATTTCATTCACATTTTGTTTCTTTCTTCCGGCGAACCAACAACCACGAAGTACGGGTTTTTTCATTTTCTTTCTTTCTTTTGGTTCCACTATTTGTAAAACAATTTTAAATGTTGCAGACAAAGTGTTTGATCTTTTTACTCAATGAAAATGAACTTGGATTTCATTTCCAGTTTCTATTCTTGTGTTGTATGATAATTTTTTTTTTTTATGTTCACTTGAAGTGTTTTTCTTTCATTCATATCATTCTTTTTAGGTTCTATAGTCGTTATTTGGTGATGTCTTTTTTTTATATACAAAGTTTTCATTGTTTATTAGGTGCGAGAATGGTGCGAGACAAGTGCGAGAAAAAAAACAGAATGTAAAACGAGCATTTTCCTTTGGTTCTTACCTTTTTTGTTGTTATTTATGCATGTCTAGCTAGGTCTTGGTGATGACTTTTGATTTTTAGCTAAATTTTCATGGTTTATTGGGTGCGAGAAAGGTGCGAGAAAAAAAACAGAATGTAAAACTATATATCTTTTTCATAAATAGATTATTGAATTCATTCTTATCTAATTATTTTTTTCTCTTTTCCTTTTGCAGAAATTAAGTGTTTAAGGATGACCCATGTTCCTATTTTGGTTCGTTATGGTGGAGTATGGGATGAGAAGGAAAAAAATATGTAGGAGGTTTGTTAAAAGGTCTTGTTGTAAGTAAAGAAATCACACAGAAGGATTTAGTTGTTGAAATATATGATCTCACTGAAGTTGACCCTAAAGAGTTTAACATCAACCTTAGATGCATATATGAGATAAGATCCGATAATCAAACACCTCTACTGGAGATAAGTAATGATTGTGATTTAAAATTTTATCTTATTTGTGAAAATATGCTTCAAGTCCCCTTGTACATCACATTTGAACCTAAGTATAAAAGGTCAGACTCAGCGCAGGATGTTCATTTTGAAGGTCATAAATCGATTTCTGGTAGCAATCAAGTTAAGACCTTAGATACAAATGTTTCGATTCTGGTGCGTGCAACATTAGATTATAATGTCGCTGAAGTTGACGTAGTTAATGGCAGAGATGAGACCACTAGATGGGATTCATATGATGAGGGCAATAACTTTAATTTTGAATCCTATGACATCCCACAAGAAATAAAGACTTCAAAATATGGTAAAAGAAAACGTGATAGTGGAGGACAATCAGTTAGCCAATCGACATATGTGAAGAAAAATACTTGGACAGAAGGAAGCTCCACAAATGATGAGTTGGAGGTAGGGCAAATATTTTTTGGCAAGAGGGAATTATCCATGAGATTAAGTGTGGTGGCAATGATTTTTTTTTTTAATTTAGAGTAAAGAAGTCTACCAAGAAGATTCTTTATGTTAAATGTGTTGATGATAAATGTAAATGGAGACTTCGGGCTGTCCAATTGAAGGGTTCAGATATATTCAAGATTTCAAAGTATGTAAACGTTCACTCATGTTCACTTGATATACTGAATCATGACCATAGACAAGCAAAGGCTTGGGTAGTGGGGGGACTAATAAAATCAAAATTCAAAGGAGTTGGTCGTCAATACAAACCTCGTGACATCATAGAAGACATGAGACAAGACTATGGTATAAATATGGTTTATGAAAAAGTGTGGCGTGCTAGAGAAATTGCGTATATGCGAGTACGTGGATCACCAGAGGAGTCATATAATTTATTGCGTCGATATGGCGAAGCACTTAAACTGGCAAATCCAGGTACATTTTGTGACATTGAACTCGAAGATGGTCAGTTCTTCAAATATCTTTTTATTGCACTAGGTCCATGTGTTCGAGGATTTCTAAATTGTATGCGACATGTCATAGTTATGGATGGAACATTCCTGAAGTGCAAATATAAGGGTACTTTTATAATTGCCACTTGCTTAGACGAAAATAATCAAATTTTCCCCCTTGCATTCGGAATCGTCGATAGGGAATCTGATGGTTCAGTTACATGGTTCTTGGAAAAGTTAAAAGGTGCAATAGGAGAAGTTAGTGACCTAGTTTTTGTATCAGATCGAAATAAAAGCATATCAAACTCTATTGCTTCGGTGTTTCCCAATGCATTTCACGTTCTTTGCGTGCAACATTTGAGAGATCATTTGGTTACTAAATTCAATAGTGAAACAATAGAACATTTGTTTTGTAATGCTGCAAGAGCATATCGGGAGTCAAAATTTCAAGAATCGTGGGGGCGCATCCTAACATTCGATAATGGTGTAGGAAAGTAATTAAAAATTGTTGGTCTTTCACGTTGGGCACGTATTCATTGCCCAAGAAGGCGATACAATATGATGACCACGAATATAACTGAGAGCATGAATGCCCTTTTGAGTGAACCTATAGGATTACCAATTGCTGCATTGGTTGAACACTTGAGTGCTTTACTACAAAGATGGTTTTGGGAGCGTCGAGAAGAAGCTTCAAAAGGTACATTCATCTTGACAAAGTGGGCAGAAGAAATAGTACATATAAGCCATGAACGTTCTTTAACAATGAAGATTGATTCAATTGATTGTTATCAAACCCTCTCAAATTCCAAGATGATGTTCCTTTCTAAATCTTTTGAGAATCATTTACTTAGGGTCCTCTCAAATCCTTTAAAATATTCATTTTCTAAATTCAAGCCTTAAGCATAAATCCTAGAAAATCACTCTTTGAAATAAATCCTTGAATTTTTTCTTTTAAAATAAATCTTCCAGAAACCATATCTACTCCCCTTATCAAAATTATTTGTAGAAAATCCCTTACCTTAGCTTTGCTTCGAGATATCCTTTAATTGAATCTCTGACTCAGCAATCCTTTCAATCATGTTCAATATCGAGTCCCTTAAATCAAATCTAATTTTCTAAATTAACTCACACACATAAATAATCATATCTTTCGAAATTCACAAATAATTAGGTTGAATTAACACTAACGGAGGCTTGAAACGGACTGGAGGGATCGAAACAGGTGGAATGGAATTAGCTCCAGCGAGCGGCGGCGCGTGGCCGATCGACCGGCGGCAGACAGCAGCGCGTGCAATGACCCGTGAACGGAGGAGGCGGCACATGGACGATGCAGTTGGAAAGCTCGTGACACAATCTACATAGAACCGGTGACCAGAACTTGAAAACCGACTGAAAACCACCCAAAAACTCGTCGTTCACTCTGGTGTTCTGCGACCAAACACCCAGGGGGTGCCATCAGTTCAATCGGAGGACTGACTTGTCTGCATGGTGGTCGGTACGTCGTTCATGTGACTTTTGGTGGTGGAGCTCTGACAGCCAGACGACCGTTCGGTGGTTTCTGTGATCAGTGGCAGCATTCATTTCGCAGAGAAGCTGAGCAGTAGCGGCGCGTATCCTTATCCGAAAAACAACCGTCGTCCAAGGAAGACTGATTTGCGGCGGCGACAATCTCTTGTAGTGAGCGTTGGCGCTGGAGACAATGACCAAAAGAAGAAATTGAAGACAGTCGCCGACGGGAAGGGTTGCGTGAAGGAGGAAGATGCCTCGACTTACGTGCAATAAAAAAGGAGATTTGACTCTTTGAAACCCTAATTTGACTTTCTTTAAAATTACGAAAATGCCTCATCTTCTTCCATCTACAAAAAAAAAGCCCTTGGGCTTAACAAATTGCTTTTAAAGGGCCTTTTCTATAAACAAACTCCTCAAATTGCAAAATCTTAAATTAAATTACAAAGCATCAAGACCCAAGAATTTAAAAAATCCATTAAATTAATCAAAGTACAATCTAAAAGGTACATGGAAATTCTGGGGCGTTACATTGATAGAATGTGTTTGACAGTTTTACGTTGTTAGATGTAAGAGAGAGAAATTGTAAGAGTATTTTGCTTTTGTAACCAAGGGTTATTAGGGGCATAAATATTTTTAGATTTACATCTGAAGGTTATTAAGTGGCAACCACATTGTGGTAGTTTCCTTAAAAAATTTGTCGATCTGTGGACAACAGGGATTGGCAATTTGCAAGACTAATATCATGTTTTTTAGAGTGATTTTGAAATGATTAGGATTACTTTTTTTCATATTCAAAATTCTCAAACATGTGTTTAATCATTTAAGATCGAGTGTAAAATCAAACATTAAAATAAATTCTATGAAAATTATTTTTGATAAATCACCTATAAACAAATATTTTTACTAAAATCATTATGTCTAAGATTCATTTTGATGCTATGAAATAATAGGCAAGAGATTTGTTGCGAGTTGTTGATTCATGAGTCGGAATAATGAAGTGAAGTAGATTGTTGGGAAATTGCCAAAAATGGCACAAATGTAAGGGCATAAAAGAGATTTAGGACCTTTTTTAGATGGGTAGACTTTTAGGACTTTTAGGGTATGCAATTACAAATTTACCCTTTTTAAAAAATCCCCAATTTTAAAAGCCCATGCCCTTATTTTAACAAAACCCACAAATTCTCTCACGCAAAGGAGGCTCTCTCTCACGTAAAGGAAGACTCTCTCTCGCATGAACTCACCTCGACTCCTCACCGGCGACGGAAACTGTAACGCTCGACACTTACAGGTACACTTAAATTTATAGTCTTATTTGTGAATTAAATATTTAACTTATTGAGGACACAAGTTGGAATAGAAGAAGGGCACTTTGGAAAAAGAAAGAAAAAAAAAAACAGGATTAGGACTTAAGGTATGAGTTATGGATTTATTAAATAATGGATATATATATAATTAAATATATTTTTAGTTCCTTTCTTTTCCAGCTGCACGCGACAAAGGAAACCTAAAGTTTTTAAGTTTTATTATTTTTTCTTTTCTTCTCATTCGCTTTCCCCACGCCGCATGAACCTCTCTGTCTCTCATCGGTTCACGGCTACCACATTCGTGGAGGCTTCAACCGCTGGAGACCTCCCACCGAACGTCTCTCCACCTTCTTCTTTCGTCTAGTCGTCGGTCTCATCGTCTAACGTGGCGCGTAAATCCACCGCCAGAAGCGAGTTATAGCGGCTGTAATTGCGCAAAGCTGCTACGTGGGTTGCCTTTCGGCCGCCGATCGTCGTCGACTCGCCAAAAGCTGGGTGCTCTCAGTTTTAACCCACGAGTCAGACCCGTCCTCGCCGAAACCTTCTCGAATCGACTACTCTTCACGTGAAGTTGCCGGAGTCCATTGAAGTCACCAGTTCGAGCTATGGTTCGAAGTTCTTGTCAGATTTCACCTAGTTTTTAAAGAGTTTGAGGTCGGTTCTGAATAGGAATCCAAAAACGAGCTCCACGCGCCGAACCACCGTCGTTCTCCATCGCCACACGCCACCGTTCGCCAGAAATTGCCCAATTTTATCCGTTTCGCTCTCCGAGACCGTTTTAAGCATCCGATTATGGTAATTTAGCCTAACTTTGATTGGATTCGGAAATAAGTTATGATGATGTGTTTTAATTAGGAAAAATGTATTTGAATTAGGGGATTCGAGTATCAGGGACGTTGGAAATGAGCCTTGAGTTAGGAGCTAAACCTTATGAGTTTCAAGCTAAGAGGAGGTAAGGGATTTTCTACAAACGATCTTAAAAAGGGAAGTGAATATGATTTCTTGAAATATGTATTTGTTTTAAAAGATGAAAGTTGAGGATTTATTTCAAAGGGTTTTTTCGAGGACCTCGAGTGAATGATTTTCAAAAGGTTTAGAAAGGAACTTGAGGATTTAAGGGTTTGAGAGGACCCGAGCTGAAATGATTTCAAAGAATTGAAAAAGGAGTCTTGACACAGTTATGTATAGTTCTGTATATTGAGATTTTAAGTTATGTTATTGTGCTAGTTATGCACCTTAAATAATAAACGTACTTATTACTGATGATTGATTGACTCTAGTTAAAGTTATGAAAGTTATGTCATGATCTTAAGTTTATGTGATTGTTGCATCATTCCTGAATGTATATGTATATGAATTTAAAGAATGGGACCTCATGCATATTGTATGTATATGAACATGTCATGTAGGCTGTGGCAATTGGTCTCCTGAGAACTTATGCATGGTAAAACATGCATCAGAGACCCTATGGGTCAATATTACAGGGGTCTGTGAGGGACTCAATATTACAGGGGTCTGTGAGGGACTCAATATTACAGGGGTCTGTGAGGGACTCAAACCTACAGGGGTCTGTGAGGGACTCAAACTTATAAAGGGTCTGTGAGGGACTCAAAATGAAAAGACTCAGGTAGACTCAATTGACCACGCATAGCCAAAGAGGAAAAGTCATGATTTTATGAAAGTAAGTTTTAGGTCCCATTACAGAAAGCTTTATGATTTTAAAAGTCACGAATAGTAGTCATGTTTAAAAGTCAGAATTGAAGGAAAATCATATGCATGTGTTTGCATTTCCCGACCCCCACTTACTGGGTATTTTATAATACTCATCCCTATACCTTTGTTGTGTTTTCTCTGTTTTAAAATGTTTTCAGGTAGAGTCGAGAGCATACCAGGCGAGTGGTATGGATGCGCTACAGAAGCCATGGGAACCGAGTCATGAATTCCGCGTCCATGATTTAGAAAGAATTTTAAATGATTATTGTTTTCCGCTTATGTAGTACAGAGTTTTGAAACTAAAGGCCGAACTTAATTATGTTTTTTTTTTGTAAACGTTTTGTATTTCTATGGGATCCCAAATGTAACCGATTTTAATTATCAATTTTTATCTATTTAAAGTTATTTAGTGCCTCAAATGCATGCATGAGTAGTAATGTCCCTAGGAACTTATGTTATAAAAGTAGGGGCGTTACAGTTGGTATCAGAGCCCAAAGTTATAGGTCTTGTAGACTCGCTTACAGAGTAAGCAACAAGTATCCCATGGCTAATTAGCAACTCCAGTCACCGCCAGGTATGCCTTTGAACTAAAAGTTTTATTTGTTCATGAAAAGAAAATTTAGTATTCTATGTGAAGATATTTTTATATAAAAATCGAGTTTGATGAATTTCCAAACTAAGAAAGAATGAGAATGTATGAACTAAACTATATGTCTATGAAAAGGAAATGCATAAAGGAAATGCTTATATGTGAATCTATATGCGTATATGTCGTAAAGTTGACGTGATTTTACGCCGAAAGGAAAGAGAATACATGTGATCCCTGCTTTTGACGATAGAAAGGAAAATGTTTTATTTAAGGATGTTCACGCTAAAAATGAAGTTTTATAGCCATGGAACACATGTTTTGGGTTATTAAAAAGGGTCCGCTTTGACCAAGGGAGTGAAGAGTAAGACTTAAGAGACTAGAGTGTTAAGGGTTGCTAAGCAACTAGATTACTTAAGTATAGCTTTCAAAAATAAAAGTTAAGACTACTCATGAGAAGTACAAAGTTAGAATGTGTTCGGTAAGAGGTTAGTAGTCTCATTCATACATGCTGGATCAATTGGATAGAAAGGTATGAGATTTAGTAAACGTACCACTTTGGAGTGTTCGACTTTGTTGGTTCCTGAATAAAGTCCCTTCATCTTCAAGTGATTGCATAACTATAGTATTTAAGGAGTTGAAAAGTAAAGAGAGCAAAAGTGTTTTGAAAATGGGCTCGAGATGTAAAGGGAAAAATAGATTGTTAATGTTGAGATGAAAATTAGTCTTTTTCAAAATACTTGAAACACTTCGATTTTATTTATACCATTGCTCTGAGAGGAAAGCCACAGGGATATACACAATTAATGTGTTACTGCAGATAGGCATGATACGAAGTTTCAAAAGCGATACCATGAACTAAATAAACTTAATAAAGACAAGTATAAAGAAGAAAAGTAAGAAGTTAGAGTTTTAGTTTGAGAACACAAGAGAATTGATTGTCGGGATTCCAGAAACTTGTGCACGAATTGACTTTCATATGATCACTTGTGTATTCAAGCTTGTGGAATGTGTATAAGAACCTTGCCACTAATTTCTACCTGTTGGACTAAATGTATGTGTACAACTTGAAAGAGATAACATGTGATGTTAACCTTAAGTTCTTATGTAGTAAAGTTTCCTTTTTTCCCCGATCAGAGGGTTAAGGAGAGAAGATTCAGTTAATAGAGGAAAGTGCTTTGAATCTCTTCTTCGCTATATAGCAGTCATGCTGAGGAACTTCTTTCAATTAGTATAGTGTATAGTGGTAGTGGTCGAGCGACCATTAGAAACATGAAACTGTAAGGTTCCTTTAGTAAAGGCTAGGTTGATGGTTTCTTAAGAGAGGTTTTAGTGAATTTGACATTATAACCAAACGAGTACAAATAGTTGAGAAAGTCCTTAATCTTACTAAAAGAAGAAGGCCAAGTTTAAGGAGAGTAAGCACGAGGATCAATGCGTTAGTGTTAGATAAGGAAGGTTTTATCTTTTAAAGTTACCCCTAACACAAGAGACAGACTTAAGTATGGAATTAAAAGTAGAGAGTAACAGTAATTTCTAATACTCCTTACAGAATGCTCCAGTAAAGTAAAAGAACTCAAGTCATAGGTGCATAACCTTCCATGTAAGAGTTGATAGTAGTTTATCGCCATAAGGAGTATTAGAGGGCTGCGTAAAGGAGAAAGGTGTATCCTTCTGCTCGTGCATAAGAGATGAGAAGTGGAAGACAGTTGTTGCTAAGAATAAATCTCTTCGTTTTTTTTTTGAATGAACGACCTATTCCACCAGTACGAGGAGCATAGTGTTCCTTAAGATGATTTTGGAGTCAAGTTAGCGCCCGTCATGAACCAGGGATTAGATATTCCGAGACAACTTTCAAATCACTTTACGAACATCATGAAGATTGTAGAGATTTTACTTAAATGCCCCTAATGTTTATAGGCTCGATGGATTTAGTGCTCAAGAAAAAGGTAAATCATTGTTGGGATAAAGTTGTCGGAGACGTTCTAGTTAAACCAAGCCTAAGAAAGGGCAGAAATGACAATTCGGAAGGATTGCTTTAGGCATAAGGAGGGAAGAGTAAGTCCTGAGATATGGAAGTAGTCGAAAGGTCACTAAGGAGTTAAATGCTCAAGTAAACTTCAAAAGATGAGCATAAGGAAATTTGTTAAGCTAAGAAAAGACGAGTATGTGACCTCAGGTGAGTGATATTAGAAAGGAAATGTCCGAATTCAGGATGTAAGGCTTAAAGGAATCTTTGTCAAGATAAGACTCACTTGCGCGTTATAAAAAAGGAGTAGTTTGGACAAAGGAAGGAAAGGGTAGACATTACGAGGCGAAAGTCTTTCAAGAAACCTTGAACAACTGAGTTCGCGAGTAGAACCTTAGCAAAGGAATATTGTAATTCTTGACAAGTTCAAAGTCTAGAGGTGTTAGATAAAGTATTCGTATTCAAGGTTTGAACGTTAGAGTTTCATGTCAAAAGAGTCGGAAAAGTTAAGAAATGTAGTGGATGCCATTGTAAAGTATCCAACCCTATTGGTGTTAAGAAAGTTGCATTATATTCAAGTGATTACTTGAGCAGGATATTCAAGGGAGTGAAGAATAAAGGGTGAATGAGTTTTAAAAGACTAAATTCCTTTTCGCGAGATCGCTTAACATCGAGGTTGTTAGCGGTTGAGTTATATTAAGGGGAGTGATATGAATGACTGCTTCACAGTTGTGCCATGAGGAGGAAAGATTAAAAGAGATAGAGTATGAGTTGTATCTTGAATAACTTGCTTTAAAAGGTTCATTCTAATTCCTAGAATTTGCAATGAAAATTTTGTCACTTAATGCGATAACCTATAATTATTTAGGCTTTAAAGTAAGGTAAGTCAAGAGGATTTCATTACACTCTTTTAAAGTTTGTTTTAAAGTTGATGTCGCAATCTGATTGTTAGATCTCCTTGTCTTTAAAGAATCATCACTTACAATTAAGAACTTAGTTTCACTTATATTGGGTTGTTCAACATTTATGTGTATAGTGTGTTTCTGAACCCTGAGTAATCTGAGATGAAGTTTGGAGGCATGATTGGTTTGTTTTCTGATTTTAGAAGTGCAATTGCTATCTATCAGGTGTAGAGAAAATTTGGCATTGTTGTAGTTACGCCGTTATGCTGCCGAAATTTTCGGGGCATCCTTGTAATAAGAATGACAGAGTTGTACAGAACATTTCATGTGTCACGACAACCAAATGAGACCTAAGTTTGAGTTACTCCCACCATGACCTAAGACTTTCAACGAGCTATTGATTTCAATAGAAAACCCCAAAGTTAATGAAATACGCAAGTGAGATCGTCACTGCAACGTTTACTAAAAGGTCGTTGAGAGTAGCGAAAGGTTAACCATTAATGTGAAGAGTCTCGAACAACCGAACAAAGTTGCTAACTTTATCCTTGAAGTCACATCTCTTAGAAAGGTGTTAAAGTTATGGAAACGATGGTCAGCCGGAATGATCGAGTTATGTGTTGAAATGAATGCTAGTAGCTGGTACAGCAAACCTTAAAGAGGATTTTGTGACTCATCAACAATGTAATGGTTTTAGCAAAGAGTTCCTTTCTAAAATCACAAGACACAAGAGACTAATTAAAAGACTAGGAAAGGAAATATGAGCTAAATATCCCGAGCTATCTTAGGATTTGAATCTGGAACTTTCCAAATTTAGAATCCGAGTCAAGGGCCTCACTCATGTGGGCCTTAGTAGAAAGACCACAGTGAAGAAAACGAGCTCAAGTTAAAGTTATGAGACCGTTGGGTAGTGAGTTTACGCTAAGATGTGATACTTGAGGGACAGCTAGTGCCAATTCTTGCATAAGGATCGAAGACTCGTCGTAACCAAGTGGAGCGGGTGTGAGCAAGCTCTCCCAAAGTATTATAAGATTAGAAACTTTCGAGGACGAAAGTTCTTAAGGAGGGAAGATTGTAACGCTCGACACTTACAGGTACACTTAAATTTATAGTCTTATTTGTGAATTAAATATTTAACTTATTGAGGACACAAGTTGGAATAGAAGAAGGGCACTTTGGAAAAAGAAAGAAAAAAAAACTGGATTAGGACTTAAGGTATGAGTTATGGATTTATTAAATAATGAATATATATATAATTAAATATATTTTTAGTTCCTTTCTTTTCCAGCTGCACGCGACAAAGGAAACCTAAAGTTTTTAAGTTTTATTATTTTTTCTTTTCTTCTCATTCGCTTTCCCCACGCCGCATGAACCTCTCTGTCTCTCATCGGTTCACGGCTACCACATTCGTGGAGGCTTCAACCGCTGGAGACCTCCCACCGAACGTCTCTCCACCTTCTTCTTTCGTCTAGTCGTCGGTCTCGTTGTCTAACGTGGCGCGTAAATCCACCGCCAGAAGCGAGTTGTAGCGGCTGTAATTGCGCAAAGCTGCTACGTGGGTTGCCTTTCGGCCGCCGATCGTCGCCGACTCGCCAAAAGCCGGTGCTCGCTTTTAACCCACGAGTCAGACCCGTCCTCGCCGAAACCTTCTCGAATCGACTACTCTTCACGTGAAGTTGCCGGAGTCCATTGAAGTCACCGGTTCGAGCTATGGTTCGAAGTTCTCGTCAGATTTCGCCTAGTTTTTAAAGAGTTTGAGGTCGGTTCTGAATAGGAATCCAAAAACGAGCTCCACGCGCCGAACCACCGTCGTTCTCCATCGCCACACGCCACCGTTCGCCAGAAATTGCCCAATTTTATCCGTTTCGCTCTCCGAGACCGTTTTAAGCATCCGATTATGGTAATTTAGCCTAACTTTGATTGGATTCGGAAATAAGTTATGATGATGTGTTTTAATTAGGAAAAATGTATTTGAATTAGGGGATTCGAGTATCAGGGACGTTGGAAATGAGCCTTGAGTTAGGAGCTAAACCTTATGAGTTTCAAGCTAAGAGGAGGTAAGGGATTTTCTACAAACGATCTTAAAAAGGGAAGTGAATATGATTTCTTGAAATATGTATTTGTTTTAAAAGATGAAAGTTGAGGATTTATTTCAAAGGGTTTTTTCGAGGACCTCGAGTGAATGATTTTCAAAAGGTTTAGAAAGGAACTTGAGGATTTAAGGGTTTGAGAGGACCCGAGCTGAAATGATTTCAAAGAATTGAAAAAGGAGTCTTGACACAGTTATGTATAGTTCTGTATATTGAGATTTTCAGTTATGTTATTGTGCTAGTTATGCACCTTAAATAATAAACGTACTTATTACTGATGATTGATTGACTCTAGTTAAAGTTATGAAAGTTATGTCATGATCTTAAGTTTATGTGATTGTTGCATCATTCCTGAATGTATATGTATATGAATTTAAAGAATGGGACCTCATGCATATTGTATGTATATGAACATGTCATGTAGGCTGTGGCAATTGGTCTCCTGAGAACTTATGCATGGTAAAACATGCATCCCTATGGGTCAGACCCTATGGGTCAATATTACAGGGTCCGTGTGAGGGACTCAATATTACAGTGGTCCGTGAGGACTCATTATTACAGAGGTCCATGAGGGACTCAAACCTACAGAGGTCCTGCAGTGAGGGACTCAAACTTATAAAGGGTCCAGTGAGGACTCAAAATGAAAAGACTCGTAGACTCAATTGACCACGCATAGCCAAAGAGGAAAAGTCATGATTTTATGAAAGAAAGTTTTAGGTCCCATTACATAAAGCTTTATGATTTTAAAAGTCACGAATAGTAGTCATGTTTAAAAGTCAGAATTGAAGGAAAATCATATGCATGTGTTTGCATTTCCCGACCCCCACTTACTGGGTATTTTATAATACTCATCCCTCTACCTTTGTTGTGTTTTCTCTGTTTTTAAATGTTTTCAGGTAGAGTCGAGAGCATACCAGGCGAGTGGCATGGATGCGCTACAGAAGCCATGGGAACCGAGTCATGAATTTCGCGTCCATGATTTAGAAAGAATTTTAAATGATTATTGTTTTCCACTTATGTAGTACAGAGTTTTGAAACTAAAGGCCGAACTTAATTATGTTTCTTTTTTGTAAACGTTTTGTATTTCTATGGGATCCCAAATGTAACCGATTTTAATTATCAATTTTTATCTATTTAAAGTTATTTAGTGCCTCAAATGCATGCATGAGTAGTAATGTCCCTAGGAACTTATGTTATAAAAGTAGGGGCGTTACAGGAAACTCATTGGCGACCACGATCCGGCGACCACGAAGTGGAGAACACAAACCAGTTTCATTAACATTTTGTTTCTTTCTTCCGGCGAACCAACAACCACGAAGTACGGGTTTTTTCATTTTCTTTCTTTCTTTTCGTTCCAGTATTTGTAAAACAATTTTAAATGTTGCAGACAAAGTGTTTGATCTTTTTACTCAATGAAAATGAACTTGGATTTCATTTCCAGTTTCTAATCTTGTGTTGTAGGATAATGATTTTTTTTTATGTTCACTTCAAGTGTTTTTCTTTCATTCATATCATTCTTTTTAGGTTCTATAGTCGTTATTTGGTGATGTCTTTTTTTTATATACAAAGTTTTCATTGTTTATTAGGTGCGAGAATGGTGCGAGACAAGTGCGAGAAAAAAAATAGAATGTAAAACAGAGCATTTTCCTTTGGTTCTTTCCTTTTTTTTTTTTTTTTTATTTATGCATGTCTAGCTAGGTCTTGGTGATGACTTTTGATTTTTAGCTAAATTTTCATGGTTTATTGGGTGCGAGAAAGGTGGGAGAAAAAAAAACAGAATGTAAAACTATATGTCTTTTTCATAAAGAGATTATTGAATTCATTCTTATCTAATTATATTTTTCTTTTTCCTTTTGCAGAAATTAAGTGTTTAAGGATGACCCATGTTCCTATTTTGGTTCGTTATGGTGGAGTATGGAATGAGAAGGAAAAAAAATATGTAGGAGGTTTGTTAAAAGGTCTTGTTGTAAGTAAAGAAATCACATAGAAGGATTTAGTTGTTGAAATATATGATCTCACTGAAGTTGACCCTAAAGAGTTTAACATCAAACTTAGATGCATATATGAGATAAGATCTGATAATCAAACACCTCTACTGGAGATAAGTAATGATCGTGATTTAAAATTTTATCTTTTTTGTGAAAATATGTTTCAAGTCCCCTTGTACATCACATTTGAACCTAAGTATAAAAGGTCAGACTCAGCGCAGGATGTTCATTTTGAAGGTCATAAATCGATTTCTGGTAGCAATCAAGTTAAGACCTTAGATACAAATGTTCCGATTCTGGTGCGTGCAACATTAGATTATAATGTCGCTGAAGTTGACGTAGTTAATGGCAGAGATGAGACCACTAGATGGGATTCATATGATGAGGGCAATAACTTTAATTCTGAATCCTGTGACATCCCACAAGAAATAAAGACTTCAAAATATGGTAAAAGAAAACGTGATAGTGGAGAACAATCAGTTAGCCAATCTACATATGTGAAGAAAAATACTTGGACATAAGGAAGCTCCACAAATGATGAGTTGGAGGTAGGGCAAATATTTTTTGGCAAGAGGGAATTATCCATGAGATTAAGTGTGGTGGCAATGAATTTTTTTTTTGAATTTAGAGTAAAGAAGTCTACCAAGAAGATTTTTTATGTTAAATGTGTTGATGATAAATGTAAATGGAGACTTCGGGTTGTCCAATTGAAGTGTTCAGATATATTCAAGATTTCAAAGTATGTAAACGTTCACTCATGTTCACTTGATATACTGAATCATGACTATAGACAAGCAAAGGCTTGGGTAGTGGGGGGACTAATAAAATCAAAATTCAAAGGAGTTGGTCGTCAATACAAACCTCGTGACATCATAGAAGACATGAGACAAGACTATGGTATAAATATGAGTTATGAAAAAGCGTGGTGTGCCAGAGAAATTGCGTATATGCGAGTACGTGGATCACCATAGGAGTCATATAATTTATTGCGTCGATATGGCGAAGCACTTAAACTGGCAAATCCAGGTACATTTTGAGACATTAAACTCGAACATGGTCAGTTCTTCAAATATCTTTTTATTGCACTAGGTCCATGTGTTCGAGGATTTCTAAATTGTATGCGACATGTCATAGTTATGGATGGAACATTCCTGAAGTACAAATATAAGGGTACTTTTATAATTGTCACATGCTTAGACGAAAATAATCAAATTTTCCCCCTTGCATTCGGAATCGTCGATAGGGAATCTGATGGTTTAGTGACATGGTTCTTGGAAAAGTTAAAAGGTGCAATAGGAGAAGTTAGTGACCTAGTTTTTGTATCAGATCGAAATAAAAGCATATCAAACTCTATTGCTTCGGTGTTTCCCAATGCATTTCACGCTCTTTGCGTGCAACATTTGAGAGATAATTTGGTTACTAAATTCAACAGTGAAACAATAGAACATTTGTTTTGTAATGCTGCAAGAGCATATCGGGAGTCAAAATTTCAAGAATCGTGGGGGCACATCCTAACATTCGATAATGGGGTAGGAAAGTAATTGGAAAATGTTGGTCTTTCACTTTGGGCACGTATTCATTGCCCAAGAAGGCGATACAATATGATGACCACGAATATAGATGAGAGCATGAATGCCCTTTTGAGTGAACCTATATGATTACCAATTGCTGCATTGGTTGAACACTTGAGAGCTTTACTACAAAGATGGTTTTGGGAGGTCGAGAAAAAGGTTCAAATGGTACATCCATCTTGACGGAGTGGGCAGAAGAAATAGTACATATAAGCCATGAACGTTCTTTAACAATGAAGATTGATTCAATTGATTATTATCAATTACATGTGAAGGACATAGACGGAGAAGAGATTGTTGATCTTAATTCTCAAGAGTGTAGCGGTAAGGAGTTCCAACTAGAGCAATTACCATGCACCCATGCAATTGCTGCAGCAAGAGCTCGGAGTATAAATGTATATGGCTTATGTAATCGTTATTATACTAATGAATGTTTGCTAGCAGCATATGTGGAGCCTATTTATCCTGTTGGAAATGCCTCGGAGTGGAAGACATCAGCAGACTATGTGGAAATGAAGGTACTACCTCCAAAAGTAGTGGCTAGGGTTGGTCAACGCCAGAAAAAGAGGATTCCATCCGTTGGAGAAAGTCCCATAGTCCATAGATGTGGCAGATGTAATGAACGTGACCATAATAGATTGACATGTCGTAATCCCATTGCATATGCTGAAAAGTGAAGTGGTTGTTATGTTGAATATTTGTTTGTTAACAATGAATACATTAATTATGTGAATTCTGTTTTTTTTCTCGCACCTTTCTCGCACCTAATAAAACATGACAATAATTAAAAGTAGTTTGTGATTTGTGTTATACTTTTTTAATTCTTCAAGAAACAAACCTCAAGTAATAAAAAAATGGAAACATACATTCTGTTTTTGTCTCGCACCTTTCTCGCACCTAATAAAACATGACAATAATTTAAAGTAGTTTATATTTTTTTTTTCTCGCATCTAATAAAATAATGAAAACTTTGTATATAAATAAAAAGACATCACCAAATAACGACTACATATGATACCAGAGTTTTAATACATCGGAGTATTACACCATAACCGAAAAGCCAATTGCTTCCTAAAATATAATACTTTCTCTTGACACAGGCTAACGAAATCAGAACCAGTAACAACATATTCAAATAATTTGATGGTAAAACCCCACAATCTGATGAATTACGTTGCTTTGGAACGGACTCTACCATGACCATTGGCCAAGGTCTTGTATGTTGTGATGATCCGCCACTTCTTGCAAAAAACCCTGTTGCACCTAATATCGCGGGTATCATCATTCGCAGTGGCTCTACTTCCTGCGCAATCTCCTCCGGAATCGTTGATAACGAATCTCAAACTTTGATCTCATAATGATGTAGATCAATGGAGGCTAACACCCAATGATTTCCATTCACGTTGACCGGTGCGTACATAAAATCAACGTTAGCCCATGCATCCTGGAAGTCAACATTAGATTCGATGATATAATCGACTAAGCGATACTCGGCTTGCTGTTGCATAAATTTTGCAATACCGCAAGTGTACGGGTCACGTTTTAATATAGTGAATTTGAGTACGAGTATCGCCCATAGGATTGGGTATTTAATTCAATTAATTCCTATCAATAACACCACTAAATTTTATCTAGAAAATTAGACTTTAAAGTGAGGTGAAAACACAAAATCAAAGAGTGAAAGTTGAGAACAATCAGGAGAGACAAATATCTTAGGGACTAGACTTCACCAATTAATTAACTATTTTATTGAGATCATGCTACTGGATTATTGCACTGCTTTTATAAACCAAGAAACTAAGATAACAAATAACCTCTCTTGAGGCAAGTGAATCTCATGCAAGACATAGAATTAAACATCTCTGTTCAACCTAAAATCTAACATGCCACTAAGTTCAATTCTTACGGGTTTCTAATAGCACTTCAATCATTCTCATGTCAAAGTAACTATCAGTCATGCAAAAGAGATCAGATCTAAAGTATCTTTCTCAAGAATAAATTCAGACCTAAGAACAAATAAACCGTGATCAAGAGTCTATAAGCATTAAGGATGCAATTGCATGAATAAAAGCATTACAATAAACCAAAGGCAGTCAATTGAACAAAATAACATAATTAAAAGGCTACATCTATCCCTAAGATAACAAGTTTAGCTACTCATGTCCACTATAAATCCTACTAAACTCAAATACAAAACCATAGTTAAACAATAAAAGTGAAAAGAACGAAAAAATAACTCTCGTGGCTTGAACGGCAACGATCCCGGCACCTATCACGAACCCCGAGCTCCAAAAAGTCTCCTTCTTGAAATCTCCCAAAAAATCATCTTACAATCTCTCACAATAGTGTTTAAACAATGGTGTCAAAATCTCTCCAAAAAGGCCTCCCTTACAAGATGCATCTTTTGCTTTTTATATCAATAGCACGGCGTTGCAACGCTGGGCATGGCGTTGCAACGCCGTGCCCTAGCGAATAAGTCATAAATGGAAAATATCAGGCAGCGAGCGTTGCAACGCTGCTACCCCGCGCACGTTTAGCTATCGAAGTTGCGTTGCAACGCTGAGGACAGTGTTCCAACGCCGCTACCCTCGCGCGCCTTTAGCTATCGAAGTAGCGTTGCAATGCTGCAAGCAGCGTTGCAACGCCATCGTCACGGATCTTCAAGACGTAGCTGCTGCGTGTTGGGCGTTGCGACGCTATCGACATGGATTCCTATGATTGAATAGCTGCACACAGAGCGTTACAACACCGTGAATGGCGTTGCAACGCCATCTCCTCGGATTTGATGGCTTGTTTTGACCTTACTTCTTCTATTTAATGTCAATTTTGGCTCATTTTTCACCCATAATTCTCCATCCATTCTCATATTGCTCTTTAACCTGAATTTCAACAAATTGAATACGTTAAACCCCTAAAATTATCATAAAACTAACACATATTAAGCCTAAGGATAGCACATTTTGTGTGCTATCAAACACCCCTAACAACGTTGCAACGCCGCTACCCTCGCGCGCCTTTAGCTATCGAAGTAGCGTTACAACGCCATCGTCACGGATCTTCAAGACGTAGCTGCTGCGTGTTGGGCGTTGCATCGCTGCAAAGCAGAGTTGCAACGCTATCGAAATTGATTCCTATGATTGAATAGTTGTACACAGAGCGTTGCAACGCCCTGAATAGCGTTGCAACGCCATCTCCTCGGATTTGATGGCTTGTTTTGGCCTTGCTTCTTCCATTTAATGTCAATTTTGGCTCCTTTTTCACCCATAATTCTTCATCCATTCTCATATTGCTCTTAAACCTGAATTTCAACAAATTGAATACGTTAAACCCCTGAAATTATCATAAAACTAACAAATTGAATACTTTATTATTTTCTGGATTAACCTAGATAAACCAGCTAAAATTTACCTAAGTCTACCAATATAACTCTTATATGGTATTTAGCCTAAGTTTATAATCACATTATTACTTAGGTCTATGTGAGTAAATTAGAACATTTTTAATCAACGCCACTCACGAAAAATATAATCTAAGAATCTCCAGACCGAATTCACTACTGTGTCGGTTTCCGTGTAGGGTGTTCATAAGCGTCAACTTAAATACCCCAGCCTTAGACAAAACCTTCCTTAGACAGAGTTACTAATTAGTCACCATTCAAAGACTATACATTGATTTCCTAATTCTAATCTTATTAGCTCTAGAAAACCTATGTCTAATTAATCAAGTTCTAAACACTTTAAAACTAATAATTAACTTAGGTTGCATGCATTTCTATGTTATAGTTCTTGATCATTCATCACATGAACAACTATATACTATAACAAAATATTTCATCACATGAAACTAAAATGCATGAGCATACTTTAATTTAAAAAATATAACACTTATATTCAATTAAATTAAAACATCCATTCATTTATATTATAACTCTTATAATATAACATATCATGGAAACTATATATTATAACACTTATAATATAAATGATGCATGAATATGTTTAACCTAAGGTGGGATTTTAAATCTATATGTCATACATTATGCACATAGAATTTAATTAAATCATACGTCTCAAGCATAAAAATAATTAAATGGCAAAAATGGACAGGTTTTGGCACTTAGGGGCAATTTATTTAATTAAATAACATTAATATAACATTTATATTAATATTATTTAATAAAATAAATTAAATATAATAAAAATTACATTTTAAAATTTATAAAATAAATAAAATAAAGCAAAAAACCGTCCCACGTTGAAGACTTTCTCCAACTACCCACTTTCATGCGAATTGCTCACTGCACACTCCCACTACGCGTGCAGCGTTGCAACGCCAAGGGCAGTATTGCAACGCTGCAGCATCCAGCGTCACGTCCCGCGTGCTCCACGCCTCAGCGTTGCAACGCTACGCCTAGTGTTGCAATGCTGCTCTGTAGCTAAACCTCCGCCCGCAATCACAGCGTTGTGACACCGATGAACAGCGTCTCAACTACAAAATTTTCAACTTTTATCGACGCAAAAAAACGTCAGGAAAAACATCCTTCGTCTCGGTAAAGCGTATTCCCGACGCAACGACGCGTCAGCAGAAAGTGTCGGTATATCCTAGTCGGTAATAGGTTTTCCCGACGCAAACTGTTGCATCGACAATATAATATGCTATACCGACGCAACTTGCGTCGGGAACTTATGTAATATACCGACGCAAGATTTCGCGTCGGCATATTAATAATTTATACCGACGAATGTTGCATCAGGATAGATGACATAAGATTTTTATGTAACGCCCCTACTTTTTCTATGACCAAATCCCTAGGGACATTACTACGCATGCATGCATTTATAGGCCGAGAAATAAAAAGAACTTAAAAGCCATTTCTCATTTAAAATAAATAGTTCCAGGGATCCCAAGTCAAAAACAAAACGTTCAAATCATATAAAACATCACGTCAGTTCGGCCTATTAAAAACTGTAAGTAAGTTTAACTTCAAATAAACAAAACACCTAAAGACAACAATAGTTCAAATAATAGTATGCGGAAAATTATGCTGGTTCCCATGGTCCTAATCACGCTCTCCCGTCACACGCCCTGCACGTCCTTCCCTTTACCTGAAAAACATTTTTAAAAGAAAGGGTGAGTATTGCATAAACAATACCCAGTAAGTAACCTCGCTACCGAGGTTTGGGATATGCATACACATACAATCATGATCTTTAAACTCACTCATAACATACATAGATGGGAATTAAAACTTTCTAAAGTTGCCAGGTCTTTAATCCATGGCTGCATAGTTAGTTGTCAGGCCTTTAATCCATGACTGCTCATTCAGTTGCCAGGTCTTTAATCCATGGCTATTCATTTAGTTGCCAGGTCTTTAATCCATGGTTGTTCATATAATTGCCAGGTCTTTAATCCATGGCTGTTCATTAAAATTGCCAGGTCTTTAATCCGTGGCTATTCATTCAGTTGTGAGGCCGACTGGTCATCCTGAGTCATTACAGCGATCTCAGGCTAACCAATGTCCACACTATTCAATAATTCATTTCGTGACATACAAAATCATGCATAAGGCCCCATCAGTCACATAATCATGGTGTACATATCATAAATATCATTATCAACATATCATTCATACTTTACTCATGGACAGGGTGATAAATCATACTTTTGTAATAAACGTGAAACATTCTCATACACCCTCATCTGCTTTCACATGAAATAATGGGATCTTTATACTTAACATGCAAGAGTACTTTCACATAACATAATAATTTCCTTTTCACATAATTCATCGAAATATTGCACATAAAATGTCACGTATTCTCAAATAATATCTGTGGATTTTCATGTGGAACAATATGAACTATTTCACATAAAATCATGAAAATCATTCTCATTTCCTCCCATTTAAAAGTTCGGCACGAGGTCCCTTACCTCGAGTTTTGATCTCACTCTTTCCTTCCAATTCTTAACTTAACGGTCCTTTCCAAATAACCTGTAAATTAGAAATTCTCCTATTCATTATCCCACTACTCAGTTCATTCAATAAGGGAAATCTAAGTACGCAAGCGTCTATAATACTCACTTTGCACCAATTACCTCGACTCCGAATAATAATCCGAACGTGGATTCGTTTGCTCCAAACTTGGAAGTCTTGATCCTGAAATTCAGTCCGTTCCTACAAATCGTGTTCGACACCTTAGTTTCACACTCTCAGTTAGACGTTCAGATATATAATAGATTACGAATAATTTTCATCGGAATCGAAACTCAACCCGAACGCTCACCGGCTGCAAACCTAGCGGCTGACAAGATGGTGCCGATCGGCACTGTAGTCGGAGATGGATCCAGACGGCGATGGCAAGGCGCACGAGTAGTCGGCGGCACCGTCCACGAACAGCAGCAGCAGCGGCCGAAGACTTCGGGTCTGCTGGGCGCGTGGGTTCGAAACCTCAATGGCAAGGCTCCTCCGATCGTGACTCGGCGTGGTCATGCCGGCGTGGCGACGATGGCGGCAGCATCGCCGCAGCCGAGTGTCAACGCGGCCGAAGCTCCCGTCGCAGCGCGCGCGGCGCACGGTGCGATCCACGCGGCGGGAGTAGACGTGAGCGGCTGGAGGCCTCCGTTCGTGGCTTGCCGGCGTGAGAAAACGCGAGGGGAATCGGCGGTAGAGTCTTCTTCGGCTGGACGTGTGTGGTCGGCTCGAGGCTTCGGCGGCCGTCTGTGCTCGGGGATTGACCGGCGAGGGCTGCTGCACGGTGGTTTCGTGGATGGCTGGGGTCTTCGGTTGGTTCGTCGGCAGCGGCAGGGCTAGGGTTCCGGTCGGCAACCTAGAAGAAGACAATTGAAGCTTATTTTTCTTCTTTCCTAGGGTTAGGGTTAAGGCAAAAATGTGAGGGAGAAGTGTTGGTGGTTAGGGTTTTTCTTATGGTTAAATACTAAGGGGGCTTAGGGTTTAGGGTTTTTTTTTTTTTTTTTTTGGGTCAAGTCTTATACAACCCTTATTTAAGCAATAATCACCAAAACGCCCATGAAATTGCCTTTTCCTTTAATTCCATAATTAATCTCATCTTAAAAAGAATAATTCACATAAGCTAAACAGAATTACGGCCTCCCTCTCGCCGAGCTTGAATAAAACGCTAATCCGACTAAATACAGCGGTTAATAGAGCGTTAAATAAAATAAATAATAGTACCTGTGATGGTGATCGTCACAATCTTCCCTCCTTAAGAACTTTCGTCCTCGAAAGTTCCTATTCTTGAAATAGTTCTGGATATTTAGCTCGTACTTCCTCTTCTCGCTCCCAGGTAGCTTCTTCCGCGGCGGTGATTCTCGCCACAACACTTTAACTAGGTGATCTCACTACGGTTGGAGGGTCTTTCGATCTCTTGCAATAATTTGTACCCTGGTGCTCACCATAACTCGGATCTTACATTAATCGTAATGGTTCAAGTCTATGACATGAGTCGGGTGCAGGGGACGTACTTTCTCAACATGGAGACATGGAATACGTTATGAATCAATTGAAAGAGAAGGCGGCGGTGCTAATCAGAGGCCACCGCACCAACCCTCTCTAAAATCTCAAATGGTCCGATGAATCGCGGACTCAACTTCCCTTTACGGCCAAACCTTAGAATTCCCTTCATTGGAGCCACCTTAAGAAACACGTGGTCCCCAACCTCGAATTCTAGGTCCCTCGCCTCGTGTCGGCATAATTCTTTTGTCCGACTTGGGCGGTCTGCATTCGTGCCCTTATCTTCTCGCATTGCCTCATTAGTGATCTGTACTACTTACGGACCCAACAATCGACGTTCACCAACCTCCTCCCGAAAAACGGAGTTCTCGCAACGCTTCCCATAGAGAGCTTCAAATGGAGCCATTCCGATGGTCGATCGATAATCGTTGTTATAAGCAAACTCCATCGATGTAAATGAGTGTCCCAACCGCTGAAATCTAAAGTGCAAGCTCGCAACATATCCTCTAATATCTCGATTTAATCGTTCGTCGCCCCATCCGTGCGTGGGATGAAAAGCCGCATTGAAGTTCAATCGCGAACCCAAAGCTCTCGTAAACTTCTCCGTTTGGAGGTGAAACGTGGATCCTCGTGCGATATAATCCTCGACCGGAATTCCATGTAAACGGACTATCTCTTCCGAGTAAAAAGTCGTGCCCACTTATCCGTAGAATAGGTGGGTTTCCACAGTATGAAGTGTGCCGACTTTGTTAACTTTGTCCACTATGACCCAAATCACCGTGTAACCTCGTAAAGTCCTAGGCAATCCAACTATGAAATCCATAGAGATCTCCTCCCATTTCCACCGAGGCACATGTAATGGTTGCAGCAATCCTGCGGGCCTCTGTCTAGGTGCCTTCACCTGCTGACAAGTCAAACACTTGTTGACAAACTCTGCCACGTCGCGCTTCATGTTGCACCACCAAAACGACTGTTTCAGATCTCGGTACATCTTGGTGCTGCCAGGGTGCATAGAAAATGGTGAGTTGTGAGCTTCGTTCAAAATCTCAGCTCTCATCCTGTCATCGTCTGGCACACACAGTCGTCCCTGAAACAACAATCCTCCATCTGTGGATAGGGAAAACTCTGCCAACTCACCTGCAGTTACTGCAGTAAGTTTTTCCACTAACTGAGAGTCCATTTGCTGAGCCTCTATAATACGTTGCCTCAAGGTCGGTTGCATCGTTAATCGGGCTAATCGAGCCGTGGTCTTTCCTACTAGCATCGCAATTTCACTCGAGCAAACTCTGCTCAGTAATCTCTGTGGCTACCGCATCACTCGTGCAAAGCGGTATGTCTTCGCTTCTGCTAAGGGCATCGGCCACTACATTAGCCTTACCGGGATGGTACTGGATGTCAATGTCGTAATCTTTCACCAATTCCAACCATCTACGTTGCCTCATGTTCAATTCCTTCTGGGTGAACAGGTACTTCAAACTTTTATGATCTGTGAAAATCAGATTTTCTCGCCATACGTAGTGTCTCCGGATCTTTAACGCAAATACCATCTGCTTTGCTAATTCCGTGTCATGAGTTGGATAGTTCCTCTCGTCGTCTTCAATTGTCGGGATGCATAAGCTATTACTTTACCGTCGTTTGCATCGCGATTACACACCAACCCTTTCTTGGAAGCATCATCAGAAACCACAAAGCTCCTGCTCCTCGGGACTGTAAGAATCGGGGCCGACACTAACCTTTTCTTGAGTTCCCGAAACTCGCTTCACAAGCATCATCCCAAACAAAAGAGTTTCCTTTACGCGTCACCGAGTCATAGGCATAGCTATCTTGGAAAAATCCGCGCACGAAACGCCTATAGTATCCTGCGAGACCCGAGAAAACTACGTACCTCTCAGAATCGTGGTCTGACGAGGCCACCGTGTGTGACGGCCTCCACTTTTGCCGGATCAACAGACTCCACTTCCTGCACACCACATGCCCTAGAAAAGATACATGCTGAGCCAAAATTCACACTTGGAGAATTTTGCATACAACTTATTCTCTCTCGGTGTGAGTAAGACTTTCCTCGTGTATTTCATGTTCTTCATCACACACAGAGTATCAATATATCATCGATGAATACAATCACGAACGTATCAAGAAACTCCTTGAACAAACGGTTCATCAAGTCCATGAAGGCGGCGGAGCATTGGTCAGCCAAACGGCATCACCGTGAACTCGTAATGCCCATAACGTGATCTCAATCTTTGCTTTTAGGATATCCCCTCACCGATCCTCAATCGATGGTAGCCCGATCTCGGATCGATCTTAGAAAACACCGCCGCTCCCTGGCAATCGATCGAACAAATCATCTATCCCGGGAGAGGGTATTTATTCTTGATTGTAACTTTATTCAACTCCCGGTAGTCTATACACAGGCGCATGGATCCGTCTTTCTTTTCACGAACAATACTGTGCTCCTCCCGGGTGAAACGCTTGGGCGTATAAACCCTTTGTCTAGCAAGTCCTCAGTGAATCGCATTTCTTTAGCTCTTTCAACTCTGCTGGTGCCATTCTCATGACGGGCCTTGGATATCGGGGTCGTCCCCAATTCCAATCCGATGTTAAAGTCTACCTCCCTGACTGGAGGTATTCCGGGGAGATCCTCGGGGAAGACGTCTGCAAACTCATTCACTACTGGCACTGATGTCACCGAGATCTCTGTGCATCTTGCATCTAGTATGCAGGCTAAGACGCCCCAAGCTCCCCGATGCAATAACTTTCTGGCCTTAAGGGCAGTAATTACCTTAGGCCTACTTCCTGCTCATCAGTGCCTCTGAACTCAGAGCAGTGCGGTTAGGAGGAGTGAACACTACCTCCTTCCCAAAATAGATCTATACAAGCATGGTTTTGCGCTAACGACCCATGCCCAATATTACATCAAAATCAATCATATCTAGAACCACTAGGTTCACTGCTAACTCATGGTCTGTGATGGTCACACTACCATCCTTGACTTTCATATTGGCTAACAAAATAATCCCCAGGAGTGGAGACAGATAGGGCATCTTCAGAATCGTTCTAGTTCTAACTCACTTGACTTACAAATGATGCGAGAAATAAAAGAGTGCGTAGAACCGTAATCAAATAGTACAAAGGCGAGGTGCCCAAGTAATGGAAGTGTACCAGAATTCACGAGTCCGAGCCATAGATGTCTCGACTAGTGCTTGCATAGGCTTCTCCTCGTTGTATGGCGGCTTCACCACCGCAGCCCACTACTCATAATCTGTGGGTCGGCTAGTCTTTGGCTTGATTCGAGCGAGATATTAGCTCTGTGCCCTTCCTTTCCACACTTGAAACACGCTCCGACCGGGCCATACATTTACCCAGTCACGATTTACCACATTCCTTGCACCGTGGCCTATCTCCGCCGCTATTCCACGATCCGTTGATCGTGGTTTCGGGCCGAACTCATGACGGAAATGCCCTCGCCTATCGCGGTACTGTTGGGGCGCCGTGAGCCGAATGGGGCTGGTCCCACTTCCTCTTATGATTCGCCATGGCCATCCCGAGTTAACTACCACTGTTGTGCGATGCGAGCTCGCACCCAAATCGGCCCGCCACTCACCGCAGCAGGCGTAATCGAGGTGCTAATGCTTGAATAAAGCCTCGTACATTCTCATCTAGCCCCATGATGAAGCGCTCGATCTTCTTTGCTTCAATCCACTAGCTCGGGGGGCAAAAGCGGGGACAGACGGGTAAATTCCTCTCATATATCTCTCGCCCTCTCCTGGTTCGCACACCAAGAATTTCGCTGCTTCTCGTGAACGAGTGCAGCGAGGATAGAATTTCCGCCAGAATGCTTCCTTGAATAGGTTCCAAGTAATCGTTTCTCCGCTGGCAACAATGGTTCCTTGGGCGGACTCCCACCACAAGTACGCGTCATCCCTCAGCATGAAGGTCGCACAGGACACCCTCTGGTCCTCAGGGCAGTTCATCAGTCTGAAGATGGTCTCAATGGAGGACAACCACAACTTCTCACCACGGTGGGGGTCACTGGAAGACCCATTGAAAGATCTCGGATCATACTTCCTGAAGTCCTTCAGGTAACGGGACTCCAGAGTTGCGTCGTTTCGCCCCTGATTTGCTTGGGCCAGCTGGGTGGCTACTGTGGCTCGCACTAGGCTCTGCATGGCCTCCACCATCATAGTCATCACATTGGCGTTCCCCTGGTCTGCCACAGGGGCAACTGCAGGTATATTCTCCTGACGTTCAGGCGGGTCCTGGGGGAGGTCTCGAACGGGTGGAGTAATCTCTTCCTGATCCAGGGGTAATTCCGGTTGGGCGTCAGTGTTTTCCCTTGCCCTCCGGCCCCTACCACGTCCTCTACCTCTCCCTCGGCCTCTAGGTGGCATTATGTCAAAACTACAACATAGAGAGTTTCTAACTCAGTTTCTTTTACTTTCAAATCATAAGATAGAATCACCCCTTGGGGCTTTTAAGGTTTTGTATGCATAAAACTATATCATATCATAATCATTTACTTTCTTAATAAAATGTCAGAGCGTACCTGGCGGTGACTGGAAGCGTTGTTAAACCATGGGAACTACTCTGTGCTTACTCTGTAAGCAAGTCTACAGAACCCTTAAACCTAGGGCTCTGATACCAACTGTAACGCCCCCTACTTTTTCTATGACCAAATCCCTAGGGACATTACTACGCATGCATGCATTTATAGGCCGAGAAATAAAAAGAACTTAAAAGCCATTTCTCATTTAAAATAAATAGTTCCAGGGATCCCAAGTCAAAACAAAACGTTCAAATCATATAAAACATCACGCGATTCGGCCTATTAAAAACTGTAAGTAAGTTTAACTTCAAATAAACAAAACACCTAAAGACAACAATAGTTCAAATAATAGTATGCGGAAAATTATGCTGGTTCCCATGGTCCTAATCACGCTCTCCCGTCACACGCCCTGCACGTCCTTCCCTTTACCTGAAAAACATTTTTAAAAGAAAGGGTGAGTATTGCATAAACAATACCCAGAAGTAACCTCGCTACCGAGGTTTTGGGATATGCATACACATACAATCATGATCTTTAAACTCACTCATAACATACATAGATGGGAATTAAAACTTTCTAAAGTTGCCAGGTCTTTAATCCATGGCTGCATAGTTAGTTGTCAGGCCTTTAATCCATGACTGCTCATTCAGTTGCCAGGTCTTTAATCCATGGCTATTCATTTAGTTGCCAGGTCTTTAATCCATGGTTGTTCATATAATTGCCAGGTCTTTAATCCATGGCTGTTCATTAAAATTGCCAGGTCTTTAATCCGTGGCTATTCATTCAGCCAGAGGTCGATCGTCATCCCGAGTCATTACAATGATCTCAAAGCAACCAATGTCCACACTATTCAATAATTCATTTCGTGACATACAAAATCATGCATAAGGTCCCATCAGTCACATAATCATGGTGTACATATCATAAATATCATTATCAACATATCATTCATACTTTACTCATGGACAGGGTGATAAATCATACTTTTGTAATAAACGTGAAACATTCTCATACACCCTACTGTCCTGTTTTCACATGAAATAATGGGATCTTTATACTTAACATGCAAGAGTACTTTCACATAACATAATAATTTCCTTTTCACATAATTCATCGAAATATTGCACATAAAATGTCACGTATTCTCAAATAATATCTGTGGATTTTCATGTGGAACAATATGAACTATTTCACATAAAATCATGAAAATCATTCTCATTTCCTCCCATTTAAAAGTTCGGCACGAGGTCCCTTACCTCGAGTTTTGATCTCACTCTTTCCTTCCAATTCTTAACTTAACGGTCCTTTCCAAATAACCTGTAAATTAGAAATTCTCCTATTCATTATCCCACTACTCAGTTCATTCAATAAGGGAAATCTAAGTACGCAAGCGTCTATAATACTCACTTTGCACCAATTACCTCGACTCAGAATAATAATCCGAACGTGGATTCGTTTGCTCCAAACTTGGAAGTCTTGATCCTGAAATTCAATCGCCTCCTACAAATCGTGTTCGACACCTTAGTTTCACACTCTCAGTTAGACGTTCAGATATATAATAGATTACGAATAATTTTCATCGGAATCGAAACTCAACCCGAACGCTCACCGGCTGCAAACCTAGCGGCTGACAAGATGGTGCCGATCGGCCTTCAGAGTCGGAGATGGATCCGGACGGCGACGGCAAGGCGCACGAGTAGTCGGCGGCACCGCCCACGAATCAAAGCAGCAGCAGCCGCCGAAGACTTCGGTCCCGCTGCGCGCGTGGTTCAAACCTCAATGGCAAGGCTCCTCCGATCGTGACTCGGCGTGGTCTGGCGGGCGTAGGCGACGACGGCGGGCGGCACGCACGCAATGAGTGTCAACGCGGCCGAAGCTCCGTCGCAGCGCGCGCGCGCGCGCGGCGCGCGATCCACGAGCGGCGGGAGTAGACGTGAGCGGCTGGAGGCCTCCGTTCGTGGCTTGCCGGCGTGAGAAAACGCGAGGGGAATCGGCGGTAGTCTTCTTCTTTGGACGACGTGTGTGTCGGCTCGAGGCTTCGCGCCGCCTCAGTGCTCGGGGATTGACCGGCGAGGGTCTGCCGCACGGTGGTTTCGTGGATGGTCGGGTCTTCGGTTGGTTCGTCGGCAAATGCGGGGGCTAGGGTTCGGTCGCCAAAAGAAGAAGACAATTGAAGCTTATTTTTCTTCTTTCCTAGGGTTAGGGTTAAGGCAAAAATGTGAGGGAGAAGTGTTGGTGGTTAGGGTTTTTCTTATGGTTAAATACTAAGGGGGCTTAGGGTTTAGGGTTTTTTTTTTTTTTTTTTTTGGTCAAGTCTTATACAACCCTTATTTAAGCAATAATCACCAAAACGCCCTTGAAATTGCCTTTTCCTTTAATTCCATAATTAATCTCATCTTAAAAAGAATAATTCACATAAGCTAAACAGAATTACGGCCTCCCTCTCGCCGAGCTTGAATAAAACGCTAATCCGACTAAATACAGCGGTTAATAGAGCGTTAAATAAAATAAATAATAGTACCTGTGATGGTGATCGTCACATTTAACTTTTTAGCTATTCCGACGCAAATTTGCATCGAGAGAACATTTACTTTACTTTTAAAATTTTAATTTTTGCAGTAATCCTTGCATTTCGCATTTCAATAGAAAATAATGAAATGATTACATTTTAAATATGAAGGTAACATAATAATAGTTAATATATTGAAACATAATATTGTTCATATAAAAATATCATCCAAATTAAGTTTGAATTAATTACAAAAAAAAATAACAAAATAAATCTTCATATTTTCATCAAAATGAAAGTCTAAGTAACTTGTTTTGCGCTTCCCGACTTCATATTTTCTGATCGTAAACTTCTACCCAGCAACCAACCTAAAAGTAAAACAATAAATAATATGAAAATTTTTAAACATAACCCAAAAAATGAAATAAGGAAAAAATTGCACAAAAGAATTTCAAAAGTGGCCAAAATTGTATGGGTGTATATTGAACGCAAGCAATGGACTTCAATATACCACAAGTTAGCCAAATACATTTTTTTGACTCCTCATGAACCTATCCAATGACCTAAAGGAGCAAAAACGCCTTAAGAAAAACAACATAACTCGAAACTTTGTTAACGAGTCTACCATGCCTCTCAAACCTACAAAGTGTAACGACCATAAATTTTGGAGAAAACCTATCTAGGGGTGTTATTTAAGACACGTCGGTCGCGTCGAAATTTCGGCAACATAACGACACTATTAGGATTATCCAAAAAAATTTCAGAGACCTGTTTGCATTAACTAAACACTCCTTAAACAACACAATCCTCCCAGCCTCCCACCAAACTTCAAATATGCTTGGGTTGAGGCACAGCAGTGAGAAATCCACAATACATGCTCAACTACGTAATTCTAGAATTTAAACAGGATTCACGAGTTCAGATAACAAAACAGAACAATAAGACTACAATTCATTTTCAAAAACCAACATGGATTCAACAAAGACAACTAAGCCTATTATAGCAAAACAAGACAAACTGAGGAGAAGGCAACGATTTAGTGAGAATATCAGCAAGTTGTTGCTCAGAAGTAATATAACTAAAATAGTTAAATAACTTTCAAGAACTACTAAAGATTGAACAACTCTCCCAAAGAAGTTGTTCAAAGATGATCTAACCTATCAAACATTCGAGGAGGCTCCAAGAACAACATCCAAGAAGTTCTAAATACCCAACAATTATAATGTTTAAGTAGAACCAACAATATATAACTTGTCCAAACTCACTCCACATCTAATAAACTCACCAAAGCATACTCTCAACCCCGCAAATACATATAAACAAACTTAAAATCTCACAAACTCACTCAAAGTACTAAAACAAAAAAAAAATGTTTGAAACTTACCTAAGCACACGTCAAATATCACAAACTCCCCATAGCTTAATTAAAGGATAACAAAGCATATCTAACTCAATCAACCTCACACCATATTGAAGAAATTCACCCAAACGGTACACTATCAATCCCACAACCACACCTAAACACACTTTAAAATCTAACAAACTTACTCAAAGTACCTAAACGCATAATAATATTGTCTAAAACTTACAACACACTCTAAAAACTCATAAAAAATTACTTGGTAACAAAATGTATCTAAACTCACTCAATCTCACTTCATATCAAACAAACTCATCCACACACTCTCATTCCCACGAATAAAAACTCAAGAATAACAAAGATCCAACAATTTTTCAACAAGTGGTTCAATTATGATTGGACCTAACAAAAATCCTAGAATAGTTAAAAAACTTTCATGATTTCCAAAAATCGAGCAAAACTTTAAAAGAAGTGGTTCAAATATGATCTAATATACCAAATATTGAGAAATTACTCAACAACAACTTCTAAGAAATTCTACTCAACTATAATATAGCCTATTAACTAATTCGAGCAATTCAAACCATCGAACGTCCCAACAATTAGAAACTTATACATTTATAATCAACCCACAAGGTTGATTCGATGAAAAAATTGAATATGAAGAAGATGAACTTGAATATGAACTTTAAGATGAAGAATGCAACATTTATCTAAGTCTAATGTCCCAATCCAACGATATTCAAACTTTACTATAAAAGTCAATACACCTACTATGTTAAATTAGATAAGCTTCTCTCTAAATTTGTTATGAAACGGAATGTACAAATACACTTTTTAACTCATTTACTCCTACAATAAAACAAACAAACATAAAAACAAAGGAAAGAAAGCAAACATTGAGATAAGACAAATCAGGAACCCTCAAAATCGAAGCACTTCTTACACAAAGAGAGTGCACAAAAGTTCAACATCACGATTAGAAACCTACAAGCACCCATTTCAAACTAACATCTAACTTCTAGGAAACACTAACAAGCCTTTCTAAACCCTAAAATTCGAAGACAAAAAGAATACACTTTTGTATTGCAACTACATAACAAAAAAGCTTTCAAGTACCGAAATAGATTTACAAGCACCTGAATAGCAACATTTTCATATTGAATTAAGGAATTGCAAGTTTCTTCAAGAAAGATCCAAATCTTTCCCAAAATATATAAAATTTTGATGCTAGTGGTGCAAATCATTGGTTAGAATTCCGAGATAACACTTTGTGGATATAGTATTTAAAAACAAAAAATATAAAAAAGGTTCAATCTCAATTTCTCTAAAGACATAACATATCTTGCAATGCTAGAAACTATCTGATAATCGAATTTTCACAACTATAAAATGTAGCCTAAAAAATAAAATTCACAAAAGGAGGATATGCTCTCAAAGGCTCCTTATCCATCCTACAATCAGTTTGTGATGGCTTTGAAAAACCATGAAATTCAACTTCTAGCAGAAATAATGGAGAGAAAAATTCACTCACATTGATCAAAATCAAGCTTTTTCATGCTCGAGGAAAATTTAGACGAAAAGGGAGAAACTTCAATGCAAGAGACATAGGCAATTATCAAACTAAACATTCTCAGCAAGATAGTTTCAATACAACAAGTGTAATTTTCAAATTCATGTAATTCACATTTAGTACTACTTTCAATCAAATTCATTCTTCCTTACACTTGCATACAATTTCTATCCCAAGTGAAAATTCATCATGCTTGTCTAAATTTAAGATTCAATTAGATCAACTCATCTTATCCACTTCTTTGAGTAGATACAATTAAACCCAATAGCAGAACAGTTTAAAGAGGAACTTCTAACCACTTGACTTGACTCAAAAGAACAAAAGTGCATATTCATGAAAGTCATAAAATACTCAAAAGTATAAAAAAAATGGCACCCCAAAAATCACACTGATAGGGCTTGGCTCCCTTTTGATATATTGCTCAGGCAGAATAAAAGAGAACAAGAAGAAACTTAACCAAAACAGGATTCAACCCAGTCACTCTCGACTGCTAGTCTTCTATCCCTCCCCTACTGTCACTCAAAATTCCTCCCCCCCAACATAACGGAAATTACTAATTATACTTCAAAAAGTTTCACCCCTACATATTGGGTCCCACAGCATAACAAAACAATCACAACAATCTTAACTAACTTCCACCAGCGGAGGCCTTTTTCCCTTTATGGGAATATTGGGCCTTAATTGGGGGCCTAACAACACTCCCCTGGCCCCAAGAAACCTTGTCCTCAAGGTTGAACAAAGGAAATTGCTGGCTCATCATCTCAATAGGCTCCCACGTGGCTTCATGGGCCGGTAAGTTCAACCAACTAACAAGTGCTTCGTCGACTATGTATCTTACTTAGGCTAAAAACCCGGCTAATGGTTTTACCTAACTCTATCAATATAACTCTTATATTGATAATCAACATAACTCTTATATTGATTTTATCCTAAGTTTGTTAATATAACTCCTTATATTAAACCTAGGATTTCTAGTTTATTAACCCCTTAATAAACTCGCCGACGCTACTGTAATTTATAAGATTCTCTGATTAAATTTCACTCCCGGTGCCGCTCCTGTGTAGGGGTGTTCCGCTTTCAAATCGACTTAAATACCTAGTCTAGACAGAACTTTCCTTACACAGAGTTCGTCTTTTAATCATAGCTTATAAACTACTTGGTTCCTAATTCTAATCTAATTAGAACTAGATAACCTAAGGTCTATTATTTTCAAGTTCTAAACACATTAAAACTAATAATTAACCTTAGGTGACATGCATACTATGTTACAGTGCTTGATAATTCATCACATGAATAATAAGACATTCATAGCATATTCATCTCATGAAAAATAATGCATGTCAATGTTGTCCAAAAATTAATATAACAACCTTATATTAATTAATCATGCAAACTATATAATATAACTCCTTATAATATAAATGATGCATGAAAATTCTTAACCTAAGGTGGGATTTCTAAAATACAAGCATGCATTATGCATGGCAATAATTACACAACAATTGCATAATTAAAATAGCAAAAATTAGACCAATTTTGGCACCCTAGAAATAATTTTAATTAATATAATCTAATTATATTAATTAAAATTAAATATATTAAATATAAAACATTTTTATAATTAATATATATTAAAAATCTATTTTTTGCCCGTTCCTCCTTGCGTGAAACGTATTTGGCGTTGCAATGCTGATAGCAGCGTTGCAACGCTGCTCCTAGTCGTTTTCTATCGAGCGTTAGGCCACAGCGTTGCAGCGCTAGAGGCTGTGTTGCAACACTGCCTCATGTGCGCGCCTTCTCCCGCAAGCGCAGCGTTGCAACGCCGATGAACAGTGTTGCAACGCTGCACACAGACAGCAATTGGATTTCTCTAAATCTTGCTCGTTTTCGCTTCGATCTTCTCAACAACCGCTTTGCCACGATCGACACGGACTTACAGACTCGATTTACAATTAAAATTGCCCAAAACACCAGACCCTTACATTGAACGATTCAATGGAAATTGTAAATCTAAGTGCCAAATTTGAAAAGATCTAATTTTGCAAAACCGTTCATACATCTCATGCAAAAACAGTAAATCCTACCTTGTTCTTGAAAAATGCAGAACATAAATCAAGAACGCAATCGGACTCCGATACCAATTGAAGGGAATCGAAGTCCCCGCAGCGGAAGCGATTGCGAATCGCGCACTCTTGATTTAGTTACAACGATTATCAAGAACATATATAACAGGATTAAGCATAAAATCAGAATGGACAACAAGAATTTACCTTTGAAGAACTTTTCTTCAAGTGCTCCTCTCTCCCACGATCACGATCTCAAAGAATGAACTCCACGCGTGCGAAGACACGACCACCGGATCTTCTCCGTTGTTCTCTAGGTGAGGGAGGAAGGTGGGTTTCTTTTAGGAGAGGTGAGTTATTTTGAGAGAGATGCAACAACACAACTAAGAGCTTGTAATTCCTTAGAATTTCTTAACCTAGTTGCATCTCATGCAACCATATACACAAGGGAATGAGATGGAATTGACCATCCTACCCCTCCTTTATTCTCTCTTTAGTATATAGTTTATATATGAATCTAATTCACATTAAAACTATATATTATATCAATTATATCATATATAATTGATATAACACCTCATGTATGAAATTGAACACTTCAATTTCACTCCTAACTTTATACCCTCATTATTACCATGTTGAGCCAACAGAGGGATCTAATGGACCTACAGTTCATGAGCTCCAATGATGTGAGATTAACTTATCAAACTCTTTTGATCCAGTTAATCAATATTCATTAACTACAAGTCACTCCACTATAGACTTGTAGTTGCACTCTCCTCACTGTAGATATTATTGTGTCCACTAATATAGTCATTACCCATGAGTCGACCCTTCACAGGTTGTTCGTAATCACAGCTGGGTCAAATTACCATTTTACCCCTATGATTACCTCTTTGCTCCTTAAGCACCACTGATCCTCTAATGAACAACAAGTCTAAGGTCCTACCTTAGACTCATACCCTCATAGAGGGCGGGACCCCGTTGTTCAAGACCTGGAGTCAGTTCTTAAGAGAACAACCTATCTAATTCCTCGAGAGAATAATGAGTGAATTTCATCTTATACTGCTTAAGTTCCCACTACTTACGAGGTTCTCATCACCGAAGGTAGGCTTATTGAGTCGGCTAAAGGTCACTCTCACCCATACTAGTCTAAGGACAAACTCCTATAAGAAGAAGTTCTTAACTTGCTCAGATTCGTGTCGAGTCACTAATGACCATCTATAAATTACTAGTCTTATCCTCATTACTTGGTGTTACAATCGGTTAGACTAATAATTTGCGATTCAGTCTTGTATGAACTCTTCATACAGGATGCCCCCACTCGCATGTCAACTACATGAATGAGTTCGATTACCTCATTTGTACTAATTACAAAGTGGGTTGCATCCATGGTGTTACCAGAATGAGGTTTCCAACCTTATTCTTATACCATAGACTATTTAGGTTATAATCTTGAACTCCACCCAAATAGTGTCCACTACACTGATTTCAAGATAAATGTTATAACCTTGGAGCTTTGTTTATTGGATTTATAAAAGCAAGATTGTAATCTTATCAAAACAAATAACACTTTATTTAATTGATCAAAATTACACAAGTTTAGGGCATAAATCCCAACAGGACTTACAGACTCGATTTACAACAAAATGCCCAAAACAACAGGCCTTTACATTGATCTAATCAGCATGAAATTGTAAATCTAAACTTAAAGTGCCAAAACTGAAACATCCATCATGCAAACCACAATTTATCTCATAAATTAAGGCTATACCCACCTAATTTTAACGAAAAACAGTGTACAACATCGAACCAACGTATGACTTTGATACAAATTGAAGGGAATGAAACTCCCACTCAGCGTAAGAAGATCGAATCGTCGTGGTGAAGTTGTGAAATTGAATTTCGTTAAATTAATCTAACACTTAGATTATAGGCTAAACATGCTTAATGTGGAAGAAAAACAGTAAGTACTTACTTGTTGAAGACGTGCTTCAAAATTCCTTCCAACGATCCACAAACTCTTCGTGCTTTCTCAAACTCAACGATCTCGAACCCTTCTCACGATCAAGAACGAACACAACCCTTCGGGTTCTCGGTTGTTCTTCTTTTGGAAGAAGGAAGATGGTGGGATCTTATTTGTCTTTTGGTTTTTGAGAGGATAAAGCTTGAGAGAATTTGTGAGAGAGATTGATCTCTTCTTTTGGTGAAAATCCAAAAATAAGAGAATTGCCTACCACCCTTCTTGCAAGAAGGGTTTAAATAATGGAGATAGGTAGAGTTAAAATCTCCACCTATCTACCATTTTACCACAACCATAGGTTATGCAAATCATATTTGCATAACCACATAGTATAAGATATCTCATATCTCATATTACAAATCACATTTGCAATATTGTGGATTTATAAAAATGAATCACATCCAATTTAATATCTCTCAACCTAATTTCTACTAATTAACCCTAATTTAACAATTAGGCTAACCTATAGTTTATTATGAATCTCATTCACATTAAACTATATATTATATCATTCATATCTCATGGAAATGACATAAATGACCTTTTAGTGAACTTGAACACTTCAATTCACACCAAAACATTAACTCTTCTTTTTACCCAGCTTTGAGCCAACCGAGAGACCTAATGGACCTCTGATGGATTTAACTTCAATGATCCGAGATTAACCTATCAAACTCTTTGACCTGGTTAATCAACATTCATTAGCTACGGTAACACTCCACTAAAGCCCGTAGTTGCACTCTCGTTAGTACAAAATATTACATGTCCACTGATATAACAAATGCCCATGAGTCGACCCTTCACAGTTGTTCAGAGACATCATTGGGTCAAATTACCATTTTACCCCCTGTGTCTACTTCTTGCTCCTTAAGTCCCTACTTTGCTCCTCTAATGAACAACAACGTTGTAATGGTCCGACCATATACAACAACTCTCTCTCGTGCGAGAGAGAGTAGGCGCCGTTGTCCAAGCCCTAGAGACAACACTTAAGGGAACAACCCTCTAGTTTCCTAAAGGTAGGAACGAGTGATTTCCATCTCGCGTAGTTAAGGTCCCAGCTCCTACTTGGTCCTCGTCCCTTGAGAAGATAGGCATATTGGGCGAGTAAATCGTGACCATCGTGACTAGTCAAAGGACGGACCCCAAAGATAGGAGTCCGTAGCACGCGCCAAAGCTTGTGTCGAGTCACTAATGGTCATCTACGAAGTTATTAGTCCTTACAGTCAACGGTGTTACATCAGTAGTCTAATAATTCACGGTCCGATCTTGTACAATCTCATTGTACAGTATACCCCCATTTGCATGTCAACCACGTGAACGAGTCAGATCACATCGTTTGTATCTTAATACAAAGTGGGCCGCATCCACAATGTATCCAGGATTAGGTCTCCAACCCCATCCATATACTGTAGACCGTTCGGGTCATTTACTCGAACGTGATCCTCCCTGTATGTCCAGTACACACCATTCAAGTTCTAGTTCTCTCATATATTCAATGACCCTTGAGCTTAGTTTATTGGTCAAAGTTTGAATAAAATGCGAGGCACAAAATGATGAAATGAATACCTCTTTATTAATTTCAAAACGTAATTTACAAACCACACGAGATTAGGACAAACATCCCAACAGAGGGCTTATGTCAAAAGTGGATAATATTCATTGTGGAAATTGGTAGAGAATGGTTATGTTGTCTTATCAAGTGGTATCATGCTTGGATAAGAATTGTTGGGATTGCATCGCAAAGTCCCACATTAGCTTTATAAGATGATGATCATGGATACATATCAAGCACAGATGTTCATATACTCCTCTCTCCCTTTATCTCATTCAGAAAAAATTAGCTCATTTTCAACACTTGCATGGTCTTATTAATCTCTTTGTTTTTCGCTAGCCTATTTACCAGCGAAGGATAAATCTTCGTTCCACCAACGGTTACGATCAACATAACAAATGTTCTAGAAAGTCACTATCAACTTATTGATCGTTACAAGCCCGACAATGATGATCTCGAACTTCCCAAATTTGCCGCCGATTTGATCACCACAACTCCCATTTTCAACCTAATGTGTTTGATACAAAATTATTCTACTGTAGCTTCTAGTGGTTTGATTTGTTTCATTACTTCAAGATCTAGAAGGATAAAAGAGGCATAGGGCTTTGAAGTCTGTGTTTATGGGTTGTAGTTGTAAAAGGTCTCTCTATATATGTTCAATGTTTGAACCGACAAGTACAATATCTTTCCATGCATGGGTGCGTAACTAAATATACAAATTCGTATATCCAGAATTGAAAAGTTCAATTTTTATATTAAAAATCAAACAATATTTGTATAAATACATCGATATCAATATAAATACTATAATAAAATTTTAATACTCTTTCTTTTAAAGTTTCTTTACTTTTAGGAGTATTTGTGGCCCAATATATTTATCAACATTTTCTACAAATCTGAGATTTTGGTATTTCTATCTATTTGATATCAACACGCTGATGCTTGGTGAAGTTATGTATAAAATTGTGATATTCTTTCTTTTTTAAGTTTTTCGACTTTTCAAGAGTATTTGTACATACAACAAATCAAATTGAGACCAAAGATTCTTTTTAATAAAGTCTCATGGGATTTATGGGAACACTAATTAAGGCAACATGTTTGGATTGTCTTTTAATATAAGTTTTTAAAAAAATATATATTTTCATTTAAACATTTTTTTTTATAAAAATTAAACATCCAAATGTTTGGTTATATTTTTTCAATTTTTGTATACACAAGTTTGTTTGGTTTTCTTTACACTCAAAATGTTTTTACGAATACCAAAATATCATAAGGATGATAATTAAAAACTATGAACTAATAAAGTTCAAATTTGTATTTGAAACACACTATAACTAATTGACCACATTTAAAGGGGTCGTCAAATTGGTTGCTAAAAATGATTGTAAAAAATGATCCTTGGTCGCTGTTGTTGGTTGCAAAAGTTGGTCACTGACATTGTCATTGATCATATGGAGATGGTCATTATTGTTGGTCGTCGTCAAACGTTGTCGTCGACAGTGGCCAACAATGGACAACACTAGTATCAAAATTTCAAGTATTATTAAATTCAAGGTTTGAATTTAATTTCTCAAGAAATTTCACATTTTAAATCAATTTGGAACTTTGAGATATTTTATGGCTTAAATTTTTAATGGTGGCTCTATTGTAGTTTTACTTTAATGTAAAGGGTAAAATGATAAATAAAATGGGTTTAGGATTTTCAGTAACCCTCTTTGTCTTAGTCACACACAAATCGAGGTTCAACTTCTTCTTCCCAACTTTTATTCACGATAGAGGTTTACCAGCGTGTCCTCGTTGCACCATCGATTTTTGCGTGTGGTGTCTGTGGGTTACTCGCCGATCAATAGGAAAGTCGACCACGTGAGATCGCGTCGATCAGATTTGTAACCCGTAACCGCCAAATGAGACCCATTCGCATTGTCATCATTTAACACGCTTTTTGTTGTTGAACCACCACAAGGCAGTCGTCGCTGCAAGTAGTAACCGCATCGAACGTTAGCGATCGAGTCGAGCTTCACGATCACGCGAATCAAACCCAATCCGTGTTTGGTGAGTCCAAGCTCTATTCGTTCACGATCGTATTGCTACGCTTTTCGATTCGAACTTGTCACCGCTGCAGGTCAAATCGTCGTCAAACAACAATCGCCGACTTAAGTCCACAAGTCCTCACGCGTGTGAACTGCTGCAAAACCCGAGATTATCTTAACGACGTATTGATCCATTCAAAATCTCTGCTTCACGGTTCAAATCTGAGTTGTCCAGGTTCGTGCCGCCACTGCTCGTCAGATCTCGTTTCACTTTGGAAATTTGATTTTATTATTCAATCATCAGTAGTTCGGACTGTTCTAACGTGTCTCAAATGATTGTAAGTAAATTTGGACTAATATATTGAAGAGTCAAAATGAATTTACGTTAGGTAATCTAACTTTAATTCACTTATAATTTGTTTTAGGAGTTTTGATGTGTTCGATGACAAAAGGATTAAACTTGGACAAGTTTTACCAATTCAACGATGTTTTGGCTGTATAGTAAATTGGATGGGTGTAAAAGACCCATAATTTTGGAATTATATTTAAGAACACTAGTTCGATGGATGGAATTATTCGGGATTTTGGACTGTTGAACAGGTTTGGAGCGAATATCGTGTTAGGGACTGATATTTGTGGAGCTAAATTTTGAAAAAAGTTAAGGTAAAGGATCTCATGATGAACTTTTAAAATGGGATCAAAAGTTTATAAAAGTTAGTCGTGTCCTTTTTTTTCTGAAAAACGAACTTTTATTTCTATGCCAGAGATTCCTGGATTTTTTTAATGTTTTAATATTCATGAGTATTGATGATGCACTCTGCATTTTGTCTTGAGCTTAAATGTTATAAAAAATATGCCATGATACATGATTTACTGTTTCCCCATGATATGTGCATCACTGTTCATTAATGAAAGATGGAACTCCATGCATGTTTGGATGTACATGATAATGTTTACAAAGGTTATGCGAATTATTCTCTATAAGAGTATAGGGTTTTGAGAGGACTCCACATGACGTAGTGGTCTTTGGACCCAACATGCTCCCTGGATTTGAGAGGATTTTATATGACACATGAGTCTTCGGACTCGATATGATTTAGGAGTCTTCAAACTCAACATGCTCTCGAGGTTTGGGAGGACTCTATACGATAGGAGTCTTCGAACTCAACATGCTCTTGAGAGAACTTAATTGACCGGTAAAAGCAAAAGAAAAGTACCATGATAGTTTTAAAGGAAGTTTAGGTCCCACACATGAAAGTTTTTAAAGCCATGATTATATGTGTATCCATATCCCAAACCTCGGTAGTGAGGTCATTTAATGAGTATTATGTTATAATACTCATCCTTTATTTTTAAAATGTTTTCAAGTAAAGGCAAAGACATACAACGTGAGTGAGGGGATGAGTTATGAAAGCCATGGGAATGTTTGAAGTCGTGTTTCCACATTATTGAAATTCGATTATTTTCAGACATTAAATATTTTATTCCGCTTAAGTAGTACATTTATTTTAATCAAGGTCAGACTTTAAATCATTTACATTTTAATGTTTTGACTGTTTTGGGATCCCAATAAAGATATTTCCATTGATTTTTAAGGGAAATCTTATTTGTTTTCAATATTGTATTACCTGAAAATGCATGCATGAGTAATAATGTCCGTAGGAAGTGAGTCCTAGAGTTAGGGTCATTACAATTTTTGTAATTTTCATGTATCGTAAAAATTTAAGAGCATTCCCAAATTAATCACTTAAAAACTCATTTTCTAAAGTTGATTTCAAGTGTTTGATTCAAAATAGCTTATTCTCATACTCATTTTTTAAAAAGTCATTTTGAGTGATTGAAAACACTACAAATTTATGAAAATAATTTATTTTCTCATATATATCTAATGATCTAAGATTAGGAACTCCATTGTAGCGGTCTAGTTTTACAATTATTCCACAAAAATTATATATATATAATTGAATGCTTCACTTCAAACTCTATAAATTTTTAAACACTAATTTTATTTTTATTTGTGCATCACTCTTCTTAGTAGTCGTGTATGTACAGTTGTAGATATATTTCCTCGTTTTTTTTTTTTTTTGACAGTATATTACTTATATTAAGGGTAGCTGAAATTGTGAAAACATATACTCTTTTCTTAGCCTTGCGTGTAGACACGCAAGTGCGATTTGGAACAAATTTAAACTTAAAATATGGATAAGATAATCACAAGTTTGTCATTTTTTATTTAAATATATATATTTTTTTAAAAAAGACGTTTGTCAAAAGAGAAAACGGATGATAATATAATTACACTAATTTTTGAGAAATATTTTTTCAGTTTTCAAACTTATTGTTTAACCGTAACAATGCAAAATGAAACTTTGGTTAATACTAATGAAACCTCCTTTCTTTTTCTCTTTCCAAAACAAAAACTTCCATATTTCTTTTATCCGTTTCAAAGTCTAAACTTCTACATTTCTAATCCTTGATTGCAAATATAAAAGTGAAACACACCTAGTGCATATGTTTGTATACTTGTCTCTCTTGCTCTTTCTCTAATTTAAAAAAATGGAGCGTTCATTTTCACCACTTGTATTGTCTCTATTAATCTCGTTATTTTTTGTTGGCCTAAGTACCACCGAAGGATTGGTTACGGTCAATATAACAAATGTTCTAGAAAGTCACAATCCACTCACTCTTCATTGCAAATCCGGCAATGACGATTTGGGATTTCACCATTGCCGCTTTTGATCGCTTATCAATTCCGCTTTCAACCAAACTTCTTTGGTACAACGTTGTTCTATTGCAGCTTCCAGTGGCCTGGCTCGTTTCATTACTTCGAGATTTACAAGGATCAAAGAGACAGATCGCATTGCACAAATTGTTTATGGATCGTTGGTGAAAAAGGTCTCTGTTTGTTCAATACTAACACCCGCAAGTACGATATTTGCTATACGTGGCCACCTAAATAAATATAAAAAACAATGAATCCATAGATCGAAATGTTCAATTTTCATTTTATAAATCAATCAATATTTATATTAATATCGATATTGATATAAATAATAAGCTAGATTCATGATACACATAAAGAATTTATAATTCTAGATACCATGAGTGGATAGATGCATAAAGGTTTTTTTTTGTTAAAGTACATGAATAGTTTGTACACATGTACTTGTTTAATTTGTATCTTTTAAATATTTTTGTTGGGATATTATATAAAGGATCATTGCAATTCAAAGAGTGTTATATTTAAATGAATAATCTTATTCTCGGTTGTGTTCTTGAATTCTGTAAGATACCAAGTTTCTTTTCTTCAAAGTTGTGAGATTTAGAATGGGAATTATCATAGGGTCATTGACGTTGCCAATAGTATGAACTTGGTCTCTTGAGGTGAAAAAATAAAGAATTTCTCTGAGGTGAATCTACAGTACAAAAAGGGAAAAAAGATTATTGCAATTACCCCATAACTACGTGGTATAGGATAATTACATAAGATAACAACTGTAAATGTCTTTTGTTTTGCTTTTCTAATTAAATTACAAATTTAATTTATAAACTTTAAGATTTATGTCTATTTGGTGCTTGAATTTTAAGAAGTACCTAATAAATTCCTGACTTTTATTTTTGTATATATTTAGTTCCAAAATTTAAAACAAAACGTATAGTAATTCCTTAAACTTTCAATTTTGTATCTAATAGGTCTCTGAATGTTCAATTTCTATGTCTAATAAGTTCTTACCTTCAACGTCTTTAAAATTTGCAAACCTACCAGATACGAAAAATGAGAATTTAGGGTGTTCTATAAGGTAAACTAATAAATCAATTAATTTATTTTCTAAAAAAATTAAATAAGTCCTATTATAGAATTAGGGACCTACTAGATATTTTTAAAGCTTAGGAAATTGTGAAATTCAAAATTGATTGCTAAAAAATAATGACACTTTTAAAAATTTAGAGACCAAATCAACAGAAGTCCAAAAATTTAAGAACTTAAACTTGTAATTTAACTCTTGTTTTTTTACAGCTATGTATTGCCATTTATGAGAATTTCTAAAAACTTACGTCAAGGGAGTTGCACTTTATTTAAATCTATCATATTTTTTCAATATGTTTGTTTTTCAAATCCTTTCAAAAGATTAATAGATCATAAATTTTCTATATCCTCCCAAATTTTCTATATCCTCCCAATTGGGGCATATTCCTAATAAAATCATGAAATTATGTTCATTTTCTTTGATACAACATGTGGTTTGTACTAATTTTTTTTTTCATAAAATAAAACCAATAGAGAAAAGGGACAAGTTTTTTTTTTCTTTTAGAATAGAAAAGGGTCAAGTAATATAATATTAAATAACATGAAAATACATGAATAGTCACTACAAAAATTATGATCTTTGATAAAAGGTTGAATTTGACAACGATAACAACCTACAAAAAAAAAATATGATAGTTTTATAATAAAGCGCAACAACGATATAGGTGTTTCCGTTTTGGAATCTATCCCATTATATTGTTACAATAAAAGTGTCATTCAGATAACGCAGAACTGAGTCTTCCATGAAAGAACCAAACATATTGAAATTGGTTTCCATATTGTTCGACATCACAACCAACATGGTACTCTCACCTTATCTTTTATTCCCTCATCAATGCAATTTTTTTATGTTCACCAAGGCTCACACGACGTCTCGTTTTTTAATTTCTATTTGACACACTCACAATGTTGCTCTCAATGTTTGGTGGAGCAACATTGTGAGTTTGAAAGGCGTGTTAGATCATGAGTTTTTAGCTATTTGAATTTACATTGGCATCGCTTCATCAAGCAACACGATGTGTATCATGAGTTTGAGAGGCGATGTTAGATTATGTTATTTATAATATATTAAGATTTAGTTTAGATTGACAATTTGAATGTGACGCTTGGAAGAGGGATATACATGAATGAATCGAGTCCACATCCGAATGAGAGAGATCCTGAGGATATGAAGTATGGTACTCGAGGAAAAGGGGTACATGAGAGTGATCATGAGGATATGAAGATATAGTTGAGAATAACTTAAAAGTATTGATCGCTACAACCTATACCAACAAGGTGCACCTTCCTTTTCGGTGGCTCAATCATAGGAACTCCAAAGTTAAGCGTGCTTGGCTTCGAGCAATCCTATGTTGGGTGACCTCTTGGAAAATTTCCTAGGTAGCATGTGAGTGGGGACAAGACATACTGAAAGGACCCCGTGTTTATTTTTTAAGATAATGTCTTCACTCTTACAAGCAGTCATGGATGATATAGTGACGCAACTGTGTCGCGGGAGATCTTGGGTCCAGGGTGTTACAAATTGTATCGATCATGGAACCTCTCCCGAAGAAAATGTAGTTTGGGGACAAACAAAAGCCGAAGTTGGTGGGCATGTGATGATGCCCGAGGAAGAGGGGTACATCCTTCCTTTTCAGTGGCTCAATCATAGGAACTCAAAAGTTAAGCGTGTTTGGCTTGGAGAAATCTTATGTTGGGTGATCTCCTGGGAATTTTCCTATGGAGCATGTGAGTGAGGACAAGTTATGATGAAAGGACCCTCTGTTGGTTTGTGGGGATAATGTATTCACTCTTACAAGCAGTCATGGATTGAGTCTGGGGCGTAACATTAAATTAGATATATTTTATTTGATTTAGATTTGATTTACTTTTGATTACTCTAAATAGGCCTTTTAGGATTGTATCTTTTGAATATAGATATATCAAAAAAAAAAATCCTAACCATCTTTTTCATTCTCTCCCGCTTTTTCTCTTACTAAAGCTATTATTATAGACAAACAATTGGATAAACTAATGAATACCTCACATGGGCATTAAATATTTTATAGTCTATGTCATTTATAAACTCTTTGGTATGTATTACATACTTTGCGTTAATATTTGCATATGACATACATAACATATCAACTATGTGTGAGACTACACATGGGATCTTTCGAGCATATGACCTAACAAAAGGAGCTTTTGCCAACACAGTCGAGATGCCAAGAACTTCGATTCAAATGATCACAGTACACACCCAACACTTAGATACCTTGCCTTAGTATTTTGATTCGGGTTCTATGCATTTCTTTATTAGTATGGTGAGACAAGCCTAGCTAGAGTTAGAACCGTGGTCTTATGCCCTGTCTAGCTACTGAAATGGTTAAAGTTTGTAAGTCAATGGCCTACTTAGTGAGGCTTAAAGAAAATTTGAGTTTAGAACCAAATTAGAATAAGAAGGCTAAGAGGACACTTATTTCGATGAGAGGAAGAAATGCGGGCTAGATATCCTGAGCTTTTATAAGATTAGCTTCTTTTGGGGACGAAATGTAACGCCCCTACTTTTCTATGACCAAATCCCTAGGGACATTACTACACATGCATGCATTTATAGGCCAAGAAATAGAAGAAACTTAAAAGAAATTTCCATTTGACTTAAATAGTTCCAGGGATCCCAAACAAAAACAAAACATTCAAATCATTTAAAACATCACGTCAATTTGGCCTATTAAAAACTGTAAGTAAGTTTAACTTCAAATAGAAACTTAAAGACAACAATAGTTCAAATAAGAGTATGCGGAAAATTATGCTTTGGTTCCCATGGTCCTAATCACGCTCCCGTCCACACGCCCGCACGCCCCTTCCCTTTACCTGAAAAATATTTTTAAAAGAAAGGGTGAGTATTGCATAAACAATACCCAGTAAGTAACCTCGCTACCGAGGTTTGGGATATGCATACACATACAATCATGATCTTTAAATTCATTCATAACATACATAGATGGGAATTAAACTTTCTAAAGTTGCCAGGTCTTTAATCCATGGCTGTATAATAAATGTCAGGCCTTTAATCCATGACTGTTCATATAATTGCCAGGTCTTTAATCCGTGGCTGTTCATATAATTGCCAGGTCTTTAATCCATGGCTACACATTCAATTGCCAGGTCTTTAATCCGTGGCTGTACATACAATTGCCAGGTCTTTAATCCGTGGTCGTTCATTCGATTGTGAGGCCGATCGGTCATCCCGAGTCATTTCAAATGATCTCGTGATAACCAATGTCCACACTATTCAATAATTCATTTCGTGACATACAAACTCATGCATAAGGTCCCATCAGTCACATAATCATGGTGTACATATCACAATTATCATCATCAACACATCATTCATACTTTCTCATGGACAGGGTGATAAATCATACTTTTGTAAATAACATGAAACATTCTCATACACATTGCTGTCCTATTCTCACATGAAATAATGGAATCTCTATACATACCCTACGAGAATACTTTCACATAAAATAATGGTTCAATTTCATGTAATACATAGAGGCATTTGCACATAAAATGTCGCGTATTCTCAAAATAATAATTGTGTATTTTCATGTGAAAACTATAAACTGATTCGCATAAAATCATGAAATTCATTTTCATTTACTCCCATTAAAAGTTCGGCACGAGGTCCCTTACCTCGAGCTTCGATTTTTATTCCAAAATCTAATCGAACTCCCTGCCTATTCTCCTTTTAGCGAAACCTGATTCACATCACAATTTCCGAAATCAAACTCCAAGTATTCACACTTAAACCCTAATCATGCGAAACTCGAAATACTGCATTAAGACGTCGTGTCTCGCTTACCTCGAGCTCAAGGCGAACACCTACTAATTCTTAGTTCGTCTTGACGATCAATCCCGCTCCAAGTTCGCTTCCTACAAAAGATATTCGAACCCGTAACCTAAGTTCTCAACCAAAACGCTTAAATAATCGACGGTATACAAAATAATTCTAAATCAAACTTGATACTTAGCACGATCTCTCACCGAACGATCCAACCTTGCTGCTGTAAGGTCACGACGGCGATGAAGGAGGGGGCTCTCGGCTGCAGGCGTGAGCGGCGGCTGGAGGCTGTTCACGAGGTCGAGGTTTCCCGGCCTGCCGACGATGGCTGAATCGTGACCGCGAGTGGACCCTCGCGAACGGCTGGTCGTGAATGAAGTCTTCAGGCGGCGGCGGTGGCTCAAGGATGAAGGCTCGCGGCGGCTGGCTTCGTGTGCGGTAGATGCGGGCGGCGGCAGAGTGTCGGCGAGAACGGCGCTTGCGAGAACAAGTCACGATCGGCGGCGGCTGGGCTCCAACGCGAGTGGCTAGGGTTTTGCGCGATCTCCGGCGTAGGCTGCAGAGGGTTCGCGGGCGGATGAGCGACGGCTGAACGTGGCTGCGAAAGTAAGTTCTCGGACGTCTGGGCTCGTGATTCTTCGCCGGCGAGGGCTGGCGATCGACTGGGCAAGCACGAAAACCCTCAGGCGGCGGCGTGCAGCTGATGAGGAGTTCGGCGCGGTCTCAGGCGTGATCAAGCTCCGTCCGTGGGTCTGCCGGATCGGCGTGGGGTTTGGTGTGACGGCTGGGGCTACAAACTTCGTCCTCGAATCCTGCCGGCGTGAGTGACTGGTCGGCGATCGAGGGTTGGTTGAGGACTAGGGTTTTTGGTCGTGCAATCTACAAGAAGAAGACAATTCCTTTCCTAGGGTTAGGGTTAGGGCAAAATAAGAGAAAAAGGAGGTGTTGGTGGCTAGGGTTAGGGTTTCCTTTGCCTTTGTAGACTAATAAGGAGCTTAAATACTAGTTAATTAGGTTAAATCAATAAAACATTAATCACCAAAATGCCATTGTCACTTCCTTTTTTTTTTTAATCATTAACAAGGTGAATCCGATCTTAGGAAAAATAATAATTAACGATAGAACGTCATATACAAATATTAAGTAGTACTCATGGTGGCGGTCGCCACAATCTTCCTCCTTAAGAACTTTCGCCCTCGAAAGTTCCTATTCTTGGAATAGTTCGTGATATTTAGCGCGTATTTCCTCTTCTCGCCCCCGGTAGCTTCTTCCGCGGTGGTTCTCGCCACAACACTTTAACTAAAGCCGATCTCACTACACGGAGGGTCTTTCGATCTCTTGCAATGATCTGCACTCTACTGCTCACCATAACTCGATCTTCTCGCTAATCGCAACTGTTCAAGTCTACGACATGAGTCGGTCCGAACATACTTTCTCAACATGGAGATATGAAACACGTTATGAACCGGCCGCAAGAGAAGGCGGCGGTGCTAATCACTGAGGCCACTGCACCAATCCTCTCTAAAATCTCAAATGGTCCGATGAATCGCGGACTCAACTTCCTTTACGGCCAAACCTTAGAATTCCCTTCATTGGAGCCACCTTAAGAAATACGTGGTCCCCAACCTCAAATTCTAGGTCCTTCGCCTCGTGTCGGCGTAATTCTTTTGCTCGACTTGGGCGGTCTCACATTCGTGCCCTCGATCTTTTGCATTGCCTCATTAGTGACTGTACTAATTCTCGACCCAACAATCGGCGTTCACCAACCTCCTCCCGAAAACGGAGTTCTCGCAACGCCTTCCATAGAGAGCTTCAAATGGAGCCATTCCGATGGTCGATCGATAATCGTATTATAAGCAAACTCCATCGGATGTAAATGAGTGTCCCAACCGCTCGGGAAATCTAAAGTGCACGCCGCAACATATCCTCTAATATCTCGATTTAATCGCTCGCCTGGCCCATCCGCCTGCAGGTGAAAAGCCGCATCGAGTTCAATCGCGAACCCAAAGCTCTCAGTAAACTTCTCCGTAAGTTGAGGTGAAACGTGGATCCCTATCCGAAATAATCTTGACTGGGATTCCATGTATACGGACTATCTCTTCCAGGTAAAGCTGTGCTCACTTATCTGTAGAATAGGTGGGTTTCCCTGGTATGAAATGTGCTGACTTTGTTAACCTGTCCACTATGACCCAAATCACCGTGTAACCTCGTAATGTTCTAGGCAATCCAACTATGAAATCCATAGAGATTTCCTCCCATTTCCACCGAGGCACATGTAACAGTTGCAGCAAATCCTCGCGGGCCTCTGCTCTAGGTGCCTTCACTGCCGACAAGTCAAACACTTGGCGACAAACTCCGCCACGTCGCGCTTCATGTTGCACCACCAAAACGATTGTTTCAGATCTCGGTACATCTTGGTACTGCCAGGATGCATAGAAAATGGCGAGTTATGGGCTTCGTTCAAGATCTCGGCTCTCATCTTGTCATTGTCCGCACACACAATCGCCCTCAAAACAACAATCCTCCATCTGTGGATAGGAAAACTCACAACTCACCCGCAGCTATCGTAGTAAGTTTTTCCACTAACCGAGGGTCCACTTGCTGAGCCTCTATAATACGTTGCCTCAAGGTCGGTTGCACTGTCAATCAAGCTAACTGAAATGTGGTCCTTCCTACTAGCACTGCAATTTCACCGAGCAAACTCGCTCAGAACTCTGCACTGTCTCATCACTCGCGCAGCAGATGCACCGGCTTTCTGGCGAGGGCATCGCCACTACATTAGCCTTACCGGGATGGTACCGTATGTCAATATCATAATCTTTCACCAATTCCAACCATCTCACGTTGCCTCATGTTCAATTCCTTCGGGTGAATGTGATACTTCAGACTCTTATGATCTGTGAAAATCAGTATTTTCTCGCCATACGTAGTGTCTCCGCATCTTTAATGCAAATACCACTCGCCGCTAATTCCGCATCATGAGTTGATAATTCCTCTCGTGCGCCTTCAATTGTCGGGACGCATAAGCTATTACTTTACCGTGTCTTTGCATCGATACACCCAACCCTTTCTTGGAAGCATCACTCAGAAACCACAAAGCTCCTGCTCCCTGGGAACTGTAAGAATCGGGCCGACACCAACTGCGGTTTTGAGTTCCTGAAACTCGCTTCACAAGCATCATTCCACACAAAAGAGTTTCCCTTACGCGTCACCGAGTCATAGGCATGGCTATCTTGGCAAAATCCCGCACGAAACGCCTATAGTATCCTCGCAAGACCCGTAAAACTACGTGACTCAGAATCGTGGTCTGACGAGGCCACCGTGTGTGGCCTCCACCTTCGCCGGATCAACAGAGACTCCACTTTCCGCACACCACATGCCCTAGAAAAGATACCATGCTCTGAGCCAAAATTCACACTTGGAGAATTTTGCATACAACTTATTCTCTCTCAAGTGAGTAAGACTTTCCTCGTGCATTTCATGTTCTTCATCACACCGAGTATATCAATATATCATCGATGAACACAATCACGAACGTATCAAGAAACTCCTTGAACAAACGGTTCATCAAGTCCATGAAGGCGCAGGAGCATTGGTCGAAGCAAACGGCATCACCGTGAACTCGTAATGCCCATAACGTGATCTCAATGCTTTGCTTTTAGGGATATCCCCTTCATTGATCCTCAATCGATGGTAGCTCGATCTCGTGATCGATCTTAGAGAACACCGCCGCTTCCTTGCAACCGATCGAACAAATCATCTATTCTCGGGAGAGGATATTTATTCTTGATTGTAACTTTATTCAACTCCTCGTAGTCTATACACAGCGCATGGATCCGCTTCTTTCTTTTCACGAACAACACCGGTGCTCCCGGTGGTGAGACGCTGGGGCGTATAAACCCTTTGTCTAGCAAGTCTTGTAATCGCACTTTTAGTTCTCTCAACTCTCTGGGTGCCATTCTCAGACGGGGGCCTTGATATCGGGTCGCCCGCAATTCCAACTGATGTTAAAATCTACCTCCTCGATCGAGGTATTCCCGAAGATCCTCGGGAAGACGCTCAGAAACTCATTCACTATCGCACCGATGTCACCGAGATCTCTGCACACTTGCATCTAGTATGCAGCTAAGACGCCCCAAGCTCTCCCGATGCAATAACTTTCGGCCTTAAGGGCGTGAATTACCTTAGGCCTACTTCCTCGCTCATGGCTCTCCACTCAGAGCTGTGTTGGTTAGGAGGAGTGAACACTACCTCCTTCCCGAAATAAATAATACAAGCATGGTTCTCACTGCTAACCACCCATGCCCAATATTACATCAAAATCGGACATATCTAGAACCACTAGGTTCATCAAGTAGCTCATGGTCCATGATGGTCACACTACCATCCTTGACTTTCATATTGGCTAACAAATTTATCCCCGCAGGAGTGGAGACAGATAGGGCATACCTGAAACGTTTCTAGTTCTAACTCAGCTTGACTTACAAAGGATGCAGAAATAAAAGAGTGCGTAGAACAAGAATCAAATAGTACAAAGGCGAGGTGCCCAAGTAATGGAAGTGTACTCAGAACCACCGAGTCCGAGCCATAGATGTCCCGACCGGTGCTTGCATAGGCTCTCCTCATTGTATGGCGGGCTTCACAAAGAGAGCCCACTACTCATAACTGTGGGTCGGCTAGTGCTTTGGCTTGATTCGGGCAGATATTAGCTCTGTGCCCTTCCTTTCCACACTTGAAACATGCTCCGGATCGCCATACATTTACCCAGTCGCTTTTACCACATTCCTTGCACTGTGGCCTATCTCCGCTGCTATTCCCTGATCTGTTGACTGGTGGTTTCGGGCTGGAACTTGTACGGAAATGCCCTGGTCTATGCGGTGTCTGTTGGGGCGCTGTGAGAGTGGAATGGGGCGGGTCCCACTTCCTCTTATGATTCGCTATGGGTTGCCCCTGAGCTAACTACCACTGTTGTGCGATGCGAGCTCGCACTCCAAATCGGTTCCGCCACTCTCACGCGGAGGCGTAATCGAGGTGCCAAAGCTTGAATAAAGCCTCGAACATTCTCATCTAGCCCCATGATGAAGCGCTCGGTCTTCTTTTACTTCAGATCCACCACTCGGGCAAAACGGACAGACGCAGGTAAATTCCTCTCATATATCTCCACCGCCCTCCTGCTTCGCACACCAGAAGAATTTCGCTCGCTTCTCGTGAACGAGCCGCAGCGGATAGAATTTCCGCTGAATGCTTCCTTGAAAAGATTCCAAGTAATCGCTTTCTCCACTGCAACAATGGTTCCTTGGGCGGACTCCCACCACAAGTACGCGTCGCCCTCGGCATGAAGGTCGCACAGACACCCTCTCGGTCCTCGTGGCGCTTCATCAATCAAGATGGTCTCAATGGAGGACAACCACAACTCCGCCTACGGTGGGGTCACTGAAGACCCATTGAAAGATCTCGGATCATACTTCCTGAAGTCCTTCGTAACGCGGGACTCGTGGTTGCGCTGCGTTTCGCCCCTCGACGATTTGCTTGGGCCACCGGGTGGCTACTGTGGGCTCGCATTAGGCTCTCGCATGGCCTCCACCATCATAGTCATAACATTGGCGTTCCCCCAGTGCGCAGCAGGGGGCAATCGCAGTACATTCTCCCGACGCTTCAGCGGGTCCCGGGGAGGTCTCGAACGGGTGGAGTAATCTCTTCCCGACCTGTGGTAATTCCGGTTGGCGTCAACATTTTCCTTGCCCTCCGGCCCTACCACGTCCTCTACCTCTCCCTCGGCCTCTAGGTGGCATTATGTCAAAACTACATTAAAGAGAGTTTCTAACTCGCTTTCCTTTACTTTCAATTCATAAGATAGAATCACCCTTGGGCTTTTAAGGTTATGTATGCATAAAATCAGATCATATCATAATCATTTATTTTCTTAATAAAATGTCGAGCGTACACAAGCGGTGACTGGAAGCGTTGTTAAACCATGGGAACTACTCTGTGCTTACTCTGTAAGCAAGTCTACAGAACCCTTAAACCTAGGGCTCTGATACCAACTGTAACGCCCCTACTTTTCTATGACCAAATCCCTAGGGACATTACTACACATGCATGCATTTATAGGCCGAGAAATAGAAGAAACTTAAAAGAAATTTCCATTTGACTTAAATAGTTCCAGGGATCCCAAACAAAAACAAAACATTCAAATCATTTAAAACATCACGTCAATTTGGCCTATTAAAAACTGTAAGTAAGTTTAACTTCAAATAGAAACTTAAAGACAACAATAGTTCAAATAAGAGTATGCGGAAAATTATGCTGGTTCCCATGGTCCTAATCACGCTCTCCCGTCACACGCCCTGCACGTCCTTCCCTTTACCTGAAAAATATTTTTAAAAGAAAGGGTGAGTATTGCATAAACAATACCCAGTAAGTAACCTCGCTACCGAGGTTTGGGATATGCATACACATACAATCATGATCTTTAAATTCATTCATAACATACATAGATGGGAATTAAACTTTCTAAAGTTGCCAGGTCTTTAATCCATGGCTGTATAATAAATGTCAGGCCTTTAATCCATGACTGTTCATATAATTGCCAGGTCTTTAATCCGTGGCTGTTCATATAATTGCCAGGTCTTTAATCCATGGCTACACATTCAATTGCCGTGTCTTTAATCCGTGGTCGTGTACATACAATTGCCGTGTCTTTAATCCGTGGTCGTTCATTCGATTGAGGGCCGATCGTCATCCCGAGTCATTTCAAATGATCTCGTGATAACCAATGTCCACACTATTCAATAATTCATTTCGTGACATACAAACTCATGCATAAGGTCCCATCACTCACATAATCATGGTGTACATATCACAATTATCATCATCAACACATCATTCATACTTTCTCATGGACAGGGTGATAAATCATACTTTTGTAAATAACATGAAACATTCTCATACACACTGCTGTCCTATTCTCACATGAAATAATGGAATCTCTATACATACCCTACGAGAATACTTTCACATAAAATAATGGTTCAATTTCATGTAATACATAGAGGCATTTGCACATAAAATGTCGCGTATTCTCAAAATAATAATTGTGTATTTTCATGTGAAAACTATAAACTGATTCGCATAAAATCATGAAATTCATTTTCATTTACTCCCATTAAAAGTTCGGCACGAGGTCCCTTACCTCGAGCTTCGATTTTTATTCCAAAATCTAATCGAACTCCCTGCCTATTCTCCTTTTAGCGAAACCTGATTCACATCACAATTTCCGAAATCAAACTCCAAGTATTCACACTTAAACCCTAATCATGCGAAACTCGAAATACTGCATTAAGACGTCGTGTCTCGCTTACTCGAGCTCAAGGCTAACACCTACTAATTCTTAGTTCGCCTTGACGATCAATCCCGCCTCCAAGTTCGCTTTCCTACAAAAGATATTCGAACCCGTAACCTAAGTTCTCAACCAAAACGCTTAAATAAT